>NWSH02000560.1:5858556-5878302 GCA_002382865.2 Heliothis virescens
CCATCTCGCCTTTTACAGATACGACTTGCGGCAGATTCAATTCAAAATAGGTACATACCTAACGCTGTAAAAACATATTATACTTGTAGTGTGTTTACCTTGCCGCGTGTGCGGACCTACACCTACATTTACATTTGCCAAAGTTATAGTACGTACAATATTACTAACGCCCCTAATATTTTTTGGATTAATTGCCACACCTTGCGTAAGAAGTGATGTACATAGTACTAATATTCATTCGTGTCTCAAATTGATTTCATCTCTGAGTCAATTGCTGGGTATCCGCTGTTAACATTCTACTAATGTTTATACCTACCTACCTGTAGGTCACGTAATAGGTACAATGCAGTGGAGTGCCACGGCCCAGTCTGCAAATATTTCAGCTAACTCAAAGTACCCGTACTTCATCTGTGCTCCGAAACTGCCAGCTAAGAAAGCCTAACGCGATGGCCAAATGCGATCGTAAGGGTGTATTCACCTCTATAGCTAAGGGACTATCGTGCCTTCATAGCTTCAATATATGCGCTAGTAACATACTATAAACTTTATTTAAAAGTAACCAAAAGGTCAATCTTAGTAGTCCGCAGAAATACCCCGAGAAAAATTAATTAACTTTGGTTAATTTATGAAATATCTATAAAACTATAAAATATCTATAAAATAAAAACTGCATCAGTAACAACGTGTGCAAATAAACATGAGCGTTCTACACTTATGAAAGGTCATCGTTTCAAAGGTTGAAGACTACAAAACGATCGGAATCAATAACTATCAAGTAAAGAAGCGTGTTCTGGTGGGAGTCCTGTCTGTATAGGCAGGCAGTTACGTGGTAAGAGGGGAGATGAGGCGGGGGGTGGCGGCCCGAAGGTGCATGTGCCTTGCATCGGTTGACGCATCGCGGTTGAATCACCACATAGGAACGCGAGGAAGTATGTAAAAAGGTGTAACATAAGAACGTGGATCCGAGCCGGAGCCGACAAACCCGCCTCCTAACTGCACACATACGATGATAAAACTAATGACGGCACTTGAAAAAATAGGATTCCTTACAACTTCATTTTAGTTGTAAGAGCCTTTGCGAAACTTAAATAGAATTTTGAGTAAAGAGATTAAATAATTTTAATCACCAACAATCAAAATAAAACATTAATAAATATGACTTTGAGGAACACATAAAAACTTTAAAAATAGGTACTACTTTTACAATCGGCATGTTGTTACCTTGACGATTTGTGATGAAACCGAACCAAGTCGCCGACTGATGCCAAGTGTAAAATTTAAAATTTGGCAATTAAATTATTTATTTCCAAGTCTTTTCTAAGTTAATTATCGAAACCATAATTGTCTTTTGGCTGTTTCCTCGCGAAGTTTCTACGTCCGAAAGAAGCTACTCTACTTAACTCCCCGTTATCCAGAAGCAAGAGAGCATAAGCGTACATGAATTCTCTTTCAACTTTTGTCTTAATCTATCTCAATACAAACCCTTACAACTGACTTACAGGCGAACACAACAAAAAAATAATTATAGAAATCGGCTTTCAGCCTTTTCAGAATGTCAAAAATCAAAATCAAAAAACTTCACGAACTCTTACAATTTAAATGTAACTGTAAAAAACGTTTTTAATTGCGAAATATCATAGTTTTGCGTCAGTTTATAAGTTCTTAATAAGAAGTTCGGAGTTTAATACAAGGACATCAGAAATTACTTTGTGGATATTATAACCGCCATCATAAGATCAGCGCCCTCATATTGAATGTTACTTAGGTAAACATGAAAAACCATTTTATATTTGAATTTCCCGCTTCTTAGTGGTCGATGCATCCTTAACGATAGGATTTGTAGAACTATGGCTGTAGTGTAGTGGTTGGCGAATTATCGAATGGCGTCTTGCGTTGTTGCCGACGTTTACCTTTGCCGCGTTCATTAATTTCGCGCTATGAATGTGGCGCTGAGCGTTGCAGCCAGCCCAAACCCTATTTCAATCCCATTCAATTTAAATCTTCAGTGTTGTTACTCGATCACGGGCCCAACACCCGTAACGTAAACGCATGAAAAAGGACTGACTAGATTTTGCCGACTGCGACCGACACTATAGAATTAGGTGTTTTGAACGTCATTGCCCTCACAGAGGTACCGACCTAACTCGTTGCTTTCGGAATACTACAGCAGTGGGTTATATTTTAAATCATTTAAAAAATATTTATAATCATGACCCGTTTTCGAGGGAGTGAAAGTTTTGAAGGCATTTTAAGCAAAATCTTAAAACTAATGGCTCCTAAGTCACGCTTGCCAATTTGTCGTTCATCTCTTTTACTCTCTCAATTCGCTGAGACCGACTTGAATCGCAGCCTGAAGGTCTTCTTGAATTTCTTGCTTTAAATGGCTAGAACATTTACCATGATGATAAAGTTGGTAACTTCATAATAGGGCCCACTGAACTGGGCGGCCTGCTAGAGTGAAACCCGGTCCGCCCTTGAGTCAACGAACTGTTCATTTTGCTGCATCCGTTGCAAATACTGCGGCGGGCGGCGCATCGATGCGCCACCAAATTTCCTGGTCGACTGAATACACCACTTTTTTCATTTAACTAAGTTAAAAGTGGTCCCTGGATTTCAAAAGAACTACAACTGAGGTTGGCTTGCCAATAGAAAGTTGTACGCGCGTTATAACCACTGCGTTCTCTTGTTTAATGTTATGATAACTGTTGTTATGCTAGCTGATATTATAATTTAATGTGCAAAAAAACAGTGCCGTGTCTCAATACTCATATTCTTAATGGGGCATTTTTACTGGTAGTTGCTTAACGTCTACTCATTTATTTTTAATAGTCATTTATACTTCTGTTTCACGATAACGTTAGAATAAAAAGAGGCTGCGCAGAAGCAGGAGTACGAAACCTTTTGTTTCTAGTTAAGTTCAAAATAATTTTAATAAGATAATATGTATAGCATACAGTAAATTATTTCCTATCTATGTAACTCGTACAGAGGTGAATGGCCGGTGAAACACAGTGTTTAGTAAACAGTTCAGTTTTATTAAATAAAACGAAATAAAACAACTTTTTAATCAATATTATCACATGGCAAGACATAATTGTTTTCACAAACGAACTTTTAATAATTTAGAATGCCAAATGATTATACCAAATACACACGCACCAAACTGTAAAATTATTTTTTAGATATAGTGAGAAAAATAAGATAATGAGTAGAGAAGAAGAAATGGTGGGAAAACAAATCCCCAGCAAATGCCAAGCTTGTCTGTATGGTTTGAAAGAACCGATTCATACAAATTAATAAATTAATATTCAATGAAGTAAAAAAAATAATTTTTATATGTACCCATGTTGGCGGGCACAACCCTCCATAACCATACCTTATTATTCAAATGCTAAAAAAAGAAAAATGGTTAAACTATTTAAAAATAAAACAATTATTAATGTTTTCCATTCGGTTGAAAATAGCTTTGAAGCGTGCCCACCACAGTGAAACGATTTTTTATGTCCCATATCGAGGTTTCTGTGCTTCTGTACAGAAAACGATAAATTTGAATAGTTCGGCATGCAAGCCATCATTGAGTCCGTTACGGGGGTAGTTCTCTTTAGAAGCCAGAAAGTCTGACAAAACCAGTCCTTACCAAAGGGGTATCGAATTGCCCCAGTTAACTGGTTGTGGAGGTCAAGATAGCACGCTTCTGTATAGCAATGATTCTCAGCTGCATCCGGAGGACCTGGAAGCCGACCCCCAACGTTCAGTTTGGGCATAAGGACAGGCAGATAATCTCAAAGTTAACAATACAAATGGAGATGACTTGTGACTAATTTTTATTTTGTCAGTCACCGTCCTCTGTTGATGAATGGATGATGAAGTTAAACCTTACGTGAAAAATGAACCTTTCAAACGAACATTATCTATATACCATCCAAGTTGGCAAAACATTTTCCTCTTCTTAAGGCGCTGGTGCCTAGTCAAAATAAGGGCTACGGGCAAAACAGTTTTTAGCAAATGTATCATTTTGAGCAGCTAAAAAAAATATATGTTAATCTTGAATCATATTTATGAGTGGGAAATGTTGTGTTCAAAAACACGTTTTCGGTAAAATCTTCTCGATATAATAAAAGCAACAGTTTCCCTTTATTATTAAAATACATTACATCACTGTTATTAATTTTTATCAAGATTTTTTAAAAATAATACAGTTACAATTGGCTACAGTTTCAATAATAAATGGTTATTTTCATGGCTTTTTTTTTATCGAGAAAGATTTACCGAAACGTGTTTTGAACACAACAGTCCACCATAAATATGATCAAGATAACATATATTTTTTTAGCGCTGGCTCTAAAATGTAATACAATTTGGCTCAAAAACTGTTTTTTGCGTAGCCTATTTTGAACTAGGCACAGCGCCTTAAGAAGAGGAAATGTTTTGCCAACTTGATGGTATAATAGATAATGTCGTTGAAAGGTTCATTTTTCACGTAAGTGGAACTTCATCATCATCATCAACAGAGGACGATGACTGACAAAATAAAATTAGTCACAAGTCATCTCCATTGTATTGTTAACTTGAGATTATCTGCCTGTCCTTATCCCAACTACGTTGGGGTCGGCTTCCAGTCTAACCGGATGCAGCTGAGAATCATTGCTATACATGAAGCGACTGCCTATCTGACCTCCACAACCCAGTTAACTGGGGCAATTCGATACCCCTTGGTAAGACTGGTTGTCAGACTTTCTGGCTTCTGACTACCCGTAACGACTGTCAAAGATGGTTGCATGCCGAAACCTATCAATTTATCGTTTTCTGTACAGAAGCACAGAAGACCTCGATATGACATAAAAAATCGTTGCACTTGTGGCTGGGCACGCTTCAAAGCTATTTTCACCGAATGGAAACATTATAATTGTTTTATTTTAAATAGGTTTAACCATTTTTCTTTTTTTAGCATCTTGAATAATAGGTATTGGTATGAAGGGTTGTGCCCGCCAACATGGGTACATATAAAATTATTTTTTTACTTCATGAATTAATTTATTAATTTTGTATAGAATCGGTTCTTCAAACCATACAGACAGGCTTGCATTGCTGGGGAGTTTGTTCCACCATTTCTTCTTCTCTACTCTATCTTATTTTTCTCTACTATATCTAAAAAATAATTTTACAGTTTGGTGGTGTATTTGTATTAATCATTTGGCATTCTAAATTATTAAAGTTGGTTTGTTGAAAACAATTATGTCTTGCCATTGTGATAATATTGATAAAGTTGTTTTATTTCGTTTTTATTAATAAACTGACTGTTACTAAACACTGTTGTTTCACGCCATTCACCTCGTGACGAGTACATAGATAGGAAATAATTTACTGTATGCTATACATATTATTTATTAAAATTATTTGAACTTAACTTGAAACAAAAGGTTTCGTACTCCTGCTTCTGCGAGCCTCTTTTTTCTAACGTTATCGTGAACAGAGTATAAATGACTATTAAAATAATGAGTATGACGTTAAGCACATACCAGTAAAATGCCCATTAAGAATATGAGTATGAGACACGGCACTGTTTTTCGCACATTAAATTATAATATCAGCTAGCATAACAACAGTTATCATAACATTCATAACAAGAGAACGCAGTGGTTTATAACGCGCGTACAACTTTCTATTGGCAAGCCAACCTCAGTTGTAGTTTCTTTGAAATCCAGACCACTTTTTACTTAGTTAAATGAAAAAGTGGTGTATTCAGTCGACAGAATTGGTGGCGGCATCGATGCGCCGCCGCGCAGTATTTGCAACGGATGCAGCAAAATGAACAGTTCGTTGACCTCAAGCGGACCGGGTTTCACTCGTAGCAGCGCCCAGTTCAGTGGCCCTATTATGAGTTACCACTTTATCATCATGGTCATGTTCTAGCCATTTAAAGCAAGAAATTCAAGAAGACCTTCAGCGCGATTCAAGTCGGTCTCAGCGAATTGAGAGAGTAAAGAGAGAACGACAAATCTGGCAAGCGTGACTTAGGAGCATTAGTTTTAAGATTTGCTAAAATGCTTCAACTTTCACTCCCTCGAAAACGGGTCATGATTATAAATAGTTTTTTGTAATGATTTAAAATAAACCACTGCTGTAGTATTCCGAAACAACGAGTAGGTCGGTACCTCTGTGAGGCAATGACGTTCAAAACATAATTCTATAGTGTCGGTCGCAGTCGGCATAAATCTAGTCAGTCCTTTTCATGCGTTACGTACGGGTGTTGGCGTGAGCGAGTTAACAACATGAGATTTAAATTAGAATGGATTGAATAGGTTTGGCTGGTGCAACTCAGCGCCACATTCATAGCGCGAATTAATGTAACGCGCAAAGGTAAACGTGGCAACAACGCAGACGCCATTCGATAATTTCGCCCAACCACTACACATACAGCATAGTTCTACAATCCTATNAGTTTGTTCCACCATTTCTTCTTCTCTACTCTATCTTATTTTTCTCTACTATATCTAAAAAATAATTTTACAGTTTGGTGGTGTATTTGTATTAATCATTTGGCATTCTAAATTATTAAAGTTGGTTTGTTGAAAACAATTATGTCTTGCCATTGTGATAATATTGATAAAGTTGTTTTATTTCGTTTTTATTAATAAACTGACTGTTACTAAACACTGTTGTTTCACGCCATTCACCTCGTGACGAGTACATAGATAGGAAATAATTTACTGTATGCTATACATATTATTTATTAAAATTATTTGAACTTAACTTGAAACAAAAGGTTTCGTACTCCTGCTTCTGCGAGCCTCTTTTTTCTAACGTTATCGTGAACAGAGTATAAATGACTATTAAAATAATGAGTATGACGTTAAGCACATACCAGTAAAATGCCCATTAAGAATATGAGTATGAGACACGGCACTGTTTTTCGCACATTAAATTATAATATCAGCTAGCATAACAACAGTTATCATAACATTCATAACAAGAGAACGCAGTGGTTTATAACGCGCGTACAACTTTCTATTGGCAAGCCAACCTCAGTTGTAGTTTCTTTGAAATCCAGACCACTTTTTACTTAGTTAAATGAAAAAGTGGTGTATTCAGTCGACAGAATTGGTGGCGGCATCGATGCGCCGCCGCGCAGTATTTGCAACGGATGCAGCAAAATGAACAGTTCGTTGACCTCAAGCGGACCGGGTTTCACTCGTAGCAGCGCCCAGTTCAGTGGCCCTATTATGAGTTACCACTTTATCATCATGGTCATGTTCTAGCCATTTAAAGCAAGAAATTCAAGAAGACCTTCAGCGCGATTCAAGTCGGTCTCAGCGAATTGAGAGAGTAAAGAGAGAACGACAAATCTGGCAAGCGTGACTTAGGAGCATTAGTTTTAAGATTTGCTAAAATGCTTCAACTTTCACTCCCTCGAAAACGGGTCATGATTATAAATAGTTTTTTGTAATGATTTAAAATAAACCACTGCTGTAGTATTCCGAAACAACGAGTAGGTCGGTACCTCTGTGAGGCAATGACGTTCAAAACATAATTCTATAGTGTCGGTCGCAGTCGGCATAAATCTAGTCAGTCCTTTTCATGCGTTACGTACGGGTGTTGGCGTGAGCGAGTTAACAACATGAGATTTAAATTAGAATGGATTGAATAGGTTTGGCTGGTGCAACTCAGCGCCACATTCATAGCGCGAATTAATGTAACGCGCAAAGGTAAACGTGGCAACAACGCAGACGCCATTCGATAATTTCGCCCAACCACTACACATACAGCATAGTTCTACAATCCTATCGTTTAAGGTGCATTCGACCACTAGAAGCGGGAAATTCAAATATAAAATGGTTTTTTCATGTTTTACCTAAGTTAACATTCAATATGAGGCGTGATCTTATGATTGGCGGTTATAATATCCCACAAAGTAATTTCTGATGTCCTTGTTTAACTCCGAAACTTCTTATTAAGAACTATAAACTGACGAAACTATGATATTTCGCAATAAAACGTTTTTTACAGTTACATTTAAATTGTAAGAAGTTTCGGAAGTTTTTGATTTTTGATTTTGACATCTGAAAGGCTGAGCCGATTTCGATAATTATTTTTTTGTTGTGTTCGCTGTAGTCAGGTTGTAAAGGGTTTGTATGAGATAGAGAAGACAAAAGTTTGAAAGAGAATTCATGTAGCTTATGCTCTCTTGCTCTTGGTACGGGAGTAAGTAGGTAGTTCTTTCGGGACGTAGAAACTTCGCGAGGAACAGCCTAAAAGACAATTATGGTTTCGATAATAACTTAGAAAGACTATGGAAATAAATAATTTAATTGCAAATTTTAAATTTTACACTTGGCATCAGTCTGGCGACTTGGTTCGTTTCATCACAAATCGTCAAGGTCAACAACATGCGCATGTAAAAGTAGGTACCTATTTTAAAGATTTTTATGTGTTCCTCAAGTCATATTTATTAATGTTTATTTTGATTTGTTGGTGATTAAAATTATTAATCTCTTTACTCAAATCTATTAAGTTCGCAAGGCTCTTACAACCTAAAATGAAGTTGTAAGGAATTTCTATTTTCAAGTGCGTCATTAGTTTTATCATCGTATGTGTGCAGTAGGAGGCGGGTGTCGGCTCCGGCATCGATCCACGTCTTATGTACACCTTTTTACATACTTCCTCGCGTCCTATGTGGGGATTCAACCGCGATGCGTCAACCGATGCAAGGCACATGCACCTCGGGCCGCACCCCCCGCCTCATCTCCCCTCTTACCACGTAACTGCCTGCTATACAGACAGATCTCACCAGAGACACGCTTCTTTACTTGATAGTTATTGATTCCGATCGTTTTGTAGTCTTCAACCTTGAAACGATGACCTTTCATAAGTGTAGAAAAACGCTCATGTTTATTTGCACACGTGTACTGATGCAGTTTTATTTTATAGATATTTTATAGTTTTATAGATATTTCATAAATTACAAAGTTAATTAATTTTTCATCGGGGGTATTTTCTGCGGACTACTAAGATGACCTTTGGTTACTTTAAATAAAGTATTTATGTAGTTACTAGCGCTATATGAAGCTATGAAGGCACATAGTCCCTTAGCTATAGAGGTGAATGACACCTTACGATCGCATTTGGCATCGCGTTAGGCTTTCTTAGCTGGCTAGTTCGGAGCACAGATGAAGTAGGTACTTGAGATTAGCTGAATATTTGCAGGACTGGGCGTGGCACTCCACTGCTATGTACCTATTACGTGTACCTACAGGTAGGTAGGTATAACATAGTAGAATGTTAACAGCGGATACCCAGCAATTGCTCAGAGAATGAAATCAATTTGAGACACGAATGAATATAGGTACTATGTACATCACTTCTACGCCAAGGTGTGGGCAATAATCCAAAAAATATAGGGGGTTAGTAAGTAGGTACGTACTATAACTTTGGCAAATGTAAATGTAGGTGTAGTCCGCACACCGGCAAAGGTAACACACTACAAGTATAATATGTTTTTACAGGTAGGTATGTACCTATTGAATTGAATCTGCCGCAAGTCGTATCTGTAAAAGGCGAGATGGCGTATTTGTCGTGCCAGACTGGAATGACCTCGAGTCCTTATTGATCTGGTGACTACTCGTCTGTGACGTCATTGTCACGTGACCCCTTGTATTCAACTTTTTCTTTGCCTTTTAAATTCTAATAATAATTATTTAATCACAGCCGCCAATTAAGTATAGGTAATTAATTTACATTATTAATTCACAGGTAGGTATATCCATTACTTCCTCGAAACGGGTATCGAATTAGGTACCTACCATCATTTAACGTTATGAATAGGTATTATTAATAGGAAATTTGGAACTCACTTGGGTGCAAAACCTTTTCCGTCATGCCTGCGGATCTAACGAGCACTCCTTCGAATCCTGTAAAGTTAAAAAATATTTTTATCAAATAGTTTTTGATGAAACCTACCTAGGTATTCTACTTTTGAACAGAGTGCGGGTAGTCTATAAATAATGTATCAATAAGCAAAATTTCAATTTTGCTTGCTTCATCAATACGTATAAAAGATGCGTCAAAAAGTTATAGGTACCTACCTACCTACGTCTTGTAAAATTCTATATTTATTTTTATACCTACTCCTCTAATGTCAGTCCACTCAATACTTTTTCAACAGCTTCAAAGCCATTGGAAGAGCTATTTTGTTCATAGCATTCATTTTATTACAAGTAGGCAAAACCTATCTACCGTTTACATATAAAACAACCAGATCGAACCTCTCTGTCTAACTAATCCGTAAGTTAAGGCGTATAAAAGGATCATGAAGAGCAGCCAATATAATGCTGCCCTCGGGGAATAACGGAATAGCGCAGGTATGGAGCACGACGGACCCGGGAGCGTGTGTGCACACTTCACTAACAAAGCATTAAGAACTCATTGGTAATGTTTTGAAGGTCATCACACAGCAGACTGCAAAATCCAGAGACAAAGGTGCGAATTTGAGCAATGTGCTCGCTCTATGGAAAGATTGAAATAGCAGTAGCAGAAAAATACTGCTATTCATGCTCCTGTTACGTCTGCGATTTCTTAAGTATTCATAAACGGGCTAAAAATACCTAGTTACTAAATATTTTGTATTGAGCTGTATCTAATTTTGTCGAGTTTTTACCAAATTAAAATGACATGATAATTTATTTGTTTATTACGTAGGTACCAAGCGCTCGCGGATCGTTTGTGGTCGCGCGACTTTTGTTTTCATACAACGTCGATCGTCAGTTTTTATGGTTTTGGAAGTTTTAAATTGACGCAACTTGTTTTAGCACATTACGTAATCGATAAGAAACACGATAAGCGTGAAAAAAGGTAGTTGTATTCTGTACTTCTGGCAAAAAAAAAATCATAAGGGATTCCCAGAAGTGGTAGAACAAGGTAATGGAAAGACAGTTTATACACCCACATGGTAATTACATTAAAACTATTTGGATGTTTCCACTGTCCATACTGTTGAACTTATGCAGATTATGAATCACTATGACCTTGAGAGCAACACATCTTAAAATTCATATTGTTGCCTTACTTAAATAATTAAGACAATAAGGTGCCCAATTTTAACTACACCATCAATCTGAGCTTATTCCTGCATAAATAAGAATGAACACATTTCCATTTGTTACCATTCCTTAGTTACAATGTTTTTAGTCCTCAATTAGGTAGACTTTCAAACTACTGACACACATTTTATGAATAGATGCAAAATACAGGCAATCAAAATATTGATAAACTGTCACAAAACATCTACTGGATGGATTTTGATGAAACTGGGCAGTAGTATAGCTTATACCTATTATTAGAATAACATGTAGGCTTTTTATCTCGGTTTGGGAAGTAGTTCCCTCGGAAAGCGGGTGAAACCACAGGGGGGGCACTGATATAAAAAGTAATGCCAACCTAATTAATCCTCTAGGCAAGTTGATAACTTATTAGAAGAATAAATATTCATATAAAGAATTGTTTCACTACTACTGACACTACAATTAAATACTTGTGATGATTGATAACTGAATAGTAGTAGATAAATCTTATGTAGTCTAAGTTATCCTGCCTGCCTCTTGGGATTGCTGGCAGACAGCTTTTTAGAAATAAGTAGTACTTTGCCATAGTACTTTGTCTTCATTGCTAGGTAAATATTTAACTATAAACTAAATAAGTAATCTTTGATTCCGCCAGTAGGATTACCCAACATACCCAATGGTGATTTATCCAAGTGAAGTAGGAATGTTTACATCCAATGCATTATGTAAAAATAAAGTAAGTTTAGAAAATGGTTAAGATTCATGACAAGTTGTCTAAAATTACCCAGCTATAAAAGAATGACAGCTAAATAATTGCTTGTAACACTGTCTTTTTTCTTCAAAATAGTACAATCATTAGCTCAATCCATTTCAATTTCATTCATGTAGGAGACAAACTAGTCTTAGTAATAAAATAATACGTAGAACGCGGAAAACTTATTCCTTAAATAATATTTTCACAGTTCCACAATGCCTACTGACAAAACATTGAAATAGAAATAATGGTAATATAGAGGTAATGCCATCTAAAAGCCAGGATTTGTATTGTGTACCAATGCAGGCTATCATGCCAACAAAATAATACATCTAAGAAAAGTAAGACAGCATACAAGACCAATCATTACACGTATTTATCTACCTCCGATGAGTAGGTAAACCTTAGACATAAACGAATAATAAAGATTCTAACCTTGGATGCGAAGTAATGTCCAACCATGTTATACTATCAGTAAAAAAGTTCACTTAAAAATCCAGGCGCTATATATTTATTGTGTTCACTATCACGCGACATTAAAGTTTTAACAAACAAATCAAAAAGTTTCACAGCACCGAGTATGAAAATGGCGACTAATTCAAACACAAATAATCTAAATATTACAAACGTAACAGTTAATACACAGTTAAAAGTTTAAAAACACTGATTCACAAACTGAATTCTTTACAATAAAATAGTAATTCGTGGTTAAAAATAAACTTTATAGTTATGGCTAAAATATGTATATTTTTTCTTCAAATTCGCAACCATAATCCATGACCATAATGTTTTTTTTTTTTACACCTGTACCAATTGGTGAAGCGATTTTGTACAGCTTTTGGTCGCTTATCGATATTAAGTCTCATCTCTAGCACGATTTGTTGCAAATAAAGGCGGTTTCATACCCCTGGAATGGTTGTCTGAATTGAGATTCTTTACAAGGCACCCAAGGACTTGTACTTATTATTCTGTGCCCAAGGTGGCAATTTAAATGTTGAAGCTTTTTATAGTTTCGCCATCTCTGTCTGTCTGTCCATCCATACGTTAGCGGATAATCTCGGTGACCGAGCACTAGAAAGCTGAAATTTTGTATGATATTCCAGTATGTGTAAATCAATCACGCCGACAAAATCAGAAAATAAAAAGTGGTAAAATATGTTTAACAGTGCACCCCCGGTACCCTTTCTGAAAAAAATTAAATAATTTCTGAAATAAGATTGTAATATAACCACATATGTGTAACCCGTTGATTACAATATATCTCGCGAGAGTGTAATCGGTCAAAATACTGCTAACCACACCATATCATACCATACTTGATCGCTGAGAAATAAAATATTTTCTTTCTTTATATTTAACTATCTTCTGCCAGCGGCGTCTCTCGCGTAAAACTTAAAATCCCGTATTTTCCTGTTCCCGTGAGAGTTTCGGGAAATGATACAGAAAAGATACTTTTTTTGCAAGATATATTTTTGCAGATTTTGCTGATAAATTTATAAAAAAAAACACTTTTTACGATTTATTTACCTTTTTAACTATATACCCAAATAAATAGAGTTTTTGAGATTACAATCTCACTCCGAAGGCTGTCCCTGTTTGATCGACTTTACAGTAGAGTTCTTTAACAATCTGCCAATATGTTTTTTATTTTTAGTGTTTATAGAAGTCAGTTTAAGGTGAATGCGACGACTAGAAGCGGGAAGTTCAAATATAAAATGGTTAAACAAGGACATCAGAAATTACTTTGTGGGATATTATAACCGCCAATCATAAGATCACGCCTCATATTGAATGTTAACTTAGGTAAAACATGAAAAAACCATTTTATATTTGAATTTCCCGCTTCTAGTCGTCGCATGCACCTTAAGGCATTCTCGACACCAATAAAAAATATTGCGCAACCACGAATACAGTCAATTTTGCACACAACATTTTTCGAGATAAGAATATGTCGATCCGGGCGCCATCTGTATATTTATTCAGATTTGCTGATACGCTTAATTTTAGTAACTTTTTCTTGTTGTATCTTTTTATCTATCTATCCTGAATAATTCTAATTTCTGAGAATCAAACCGCACTGAGTGCGGTTGATAAGATTGTAAAATATTATTTGTATGAAATTGAATGAGACATCATGCACTAAGCGGCAACTGAACTGCACTACAACTACACAATTTCATACAAAGAATGTTTTGACGCGTCGTGTCGCGCAGTTCCGCTGACGCTCAGTGCGGTTGGCTCCAGCGTTGCTTGAACTCTGCTTGACACGCTGCAGCGTATCTAGATTATACAATCCTTATTCCTTATTTATCTATACAAGATTATCGAAACTTTGCGTTATCTGTTACAAAATTGCAAATCACAATAAAAAAACGTCAAAACTCAAATGTCACGTACGGATGTCAAATCTATGGGGTGCAGAGCAAATACGTAATTTAAAATGCGGATGAACTCTAGGAATTAAGCAAAATTAAGTTAAATGTTTATCTGAATTGAAATGTAAAAGAAGAATAATCATGTCGGTCATAAATGAACCAGTGCTCAACATCATTGTGGTGGGATTTCATCACAAGAAAGGTTGCCAAGTAAGTAGGCGTCATTACTTTCATTAATCGATAACATGTTTTTCATTGCCGAGATGATACAGAAGATTTTTGTAGTGTTATTAGTTTAAATCTAGCCGCATGAGTGCTCATTCGTAGCTATTTGATTTAGTTATCAAATTAAATGTAAATGTGTAGGATTGCCAGGCTGCGTATTTCAATAAATAAATATATAGTTCAACATAAAATTTAAGTGTTCTTGCTCGTGTCATTTAGGTGGAACACTGTTATCCAGAACTAGTGCCTGGCCACCCATCAGAATTGCCTCCTGCTTGGCGACATTTGCCAGCGTTGGCCCTACCAGATGGCTCACACAACTACTTATCCGATACAATATTCTTCAATTTGCCTGGACTCACGGAACCAGCTCACACTGTCTATGGAGTATCATGTTTCAGACAAATTCCTGTAGAGGTAATTTTTTGAGATTTTATGGGAAGCTAAGGTATAGTAAAGTTGTAAAGGACATTGAAAGAATAGTTATCTGAACATCTAACATTACATATAAAATGCATGCTTTTTCTATAGTCCATAAAAGAAAAAACTTCAAATTCTAAATAATTTAGTATATTAATGTATAAATGAAAATAGTGAATAACCAGTTATTGTTTTATTTGAACAGCAAGTAGTGCAAAAGACTGATGACATGACTCGCAGCTCAGTGCAGAAGAGTGTATGTGTGGTATGCAGAGCTCCCCTGTTTGGACGGCTGGCCGTCAAGTTGGAGCTGGTGGTACGAGCCTGGTTCTTACAAGGAGATTTCTCACAAACAAAACTGCTAGAAGATGCATACATTCATTTAAATAGTTGTCCTGTTCAAATGGATCAAATTGTTGAAGGTATTAAAGAAAATTATATCTATATGGTACATCAGTCAAATGATTTTCTGTTCTGCATGACTAATGACTTAGAACATATAATAGATATTATGACTCATTGTGTACAACTATAGTTTTATTGCACTACAATGGTTAAACTAAGATAATATTGGTTATTGATAATGGAACTTTGAATCTATTAGTGTATATCTGACAATAACAAATATTTAATCTTTCTTTTTTATAGGTTTATCAGTGCAGAGATTAGTAGAAAACTGGAGGCATAAAGCTTTGTTGCTGTTCAAACTATTGTTGTTGAGGCGGAAAGTTCTTATCTATGGTTCACCAGCCGGGCCTCTGTCAACAGCTCTATTGACCCTGGTGTCATTGCTACCATATTGTTTAGAGAATGGACTTGTGCGTGCTGCCAATGTTGTGTAAGTGATTCCAATGGTCAAAATTAAGAATATATCAGTAAAATAATCAATTGATTCTATTGCAATTATATGTTATCTTTTACTATTTCAGGCTGTCCAGGCCACTATCACCAATTCCAGCAGCAACAATTGATAGCAAACTACAGGTAGAGCCCGATTGCAGTGCTGAAATTGCGCAAGAACCCTTAGGTAACTTACATAATGGTTCTCATCATATTGAAGAGCTCTCCCCTAAAGAGACTGGAAACCTCCTAGAAGAAAAAGACAGAGTCAGTCGTCAAAGTTTCGACGAGACCTTACTTGGTGATGTGGTTGACAGGTCTGAGGTGTCAGGCACTAGAGAGAAGTGCCACAGCATTGGAGAGAAATATAAACCTCAGAAAAGTGTAACAGAAGCACAACAGAGCCCTACTATGGCTAGAGACATGAGTGTAGATGGATTGCACAATCTCACTGGGCAGATTGATCAAACTGAATGTGGATTTCCTTTACCATTGTTTGAGGAAGGATATCTCTGTTTACCTTACTTGTCATTGCAGTATTTAGACCTTTTGTCAGACCCTGCTGTTCAAGGTTTTGTTGTTGGTGCATCAAATGTTCTCTTCAAACAGAAAAGGCAACTGTTTGATGTTTTGGTTGAATTAAATGAAATGAGGATTGAGACATCTGACATGATGCTTCGAAGGCAGTTAGCCCTTGGTACTGAAGATCTGCGTTTTGCTGATCACGTAGTACGCCATGGCCCTACCCAAGGAGATACATGGATAAGAGAGCAATTTGCAAGTTACTTAATTTATCTGTTAAGGACATCTTTGTTACCAGGTAATTATAGTATACCAACTCAGAGACTGGCTTAGCCCTTGCAGTGAACTTGAAGTTTAAAATATATATTTAACAAAAAAATAAAAATTTCATTACAGAAGGCAGTCGGGAGATTGATTCCTACAACTCTCAATTTATGACAGCTTTCAAGTCAACTCCTGCATACCAACAGTGGTTGCAATCTACAAATAGTGGAGAAATTGAATCTTTTATTAACCTCCTACCTATGCACCCATTTTCTGGTCAGCTGTCTGTTGCCGATATGAAGTTAAAATTTGCTCAGTAAGTTACGAATATCAGTAGATAGATCTTCAGATTTTGATTGGCTTTGGGTACATACTTTAATGCTTTTACTTAGGTACTTAATTAGATAATAAATCTAGATAAGTTACGTAATTTGTATCATCAAGGATAAATGTATTTTTGCAGCACAATGTCTACGACAGAGGGTGGCAGGAAGGTGACGGCGGCCGTGGCGAGCACGGGTCGCGCGGTGGCCACCACGTCGCGGGCTGTGGGCGGCGCGCTGTCGCAGGCGCGCGGCGCGCTGTCGGGCTGGTGGAGCGCGCTCACGGCGCCCGCGCCCGGCGCGCCAGACGCGACTGACGCGACTGAAGCGGCCGACCTGCCCGACGACCCGCGCGGCTCCGACGCAGAGGACGCGGCTGAGCAACTCGACCGCGACAACTGGACGCAGCTGCGACCCGAAACCCCAGAGCCGCCTGACAAGTCCATCGACGACAATACTATAAATCTCAATAAAATACAGGTCATTTAGTTGTCACGAGTGTTCAAGTATCTTGTTATATAATGTTATTGAATCTTTCTAGTTGGTTCCATAGATTTTTTTACGATCGAGTCAGGGGATAATAGTAATCAAAATATTCATTATTGTAAATAAGCACCTTTCTTTTCTTGATAACAAATCTATGTATGATATTACCTTACCTTTAATTTGAGGTAAAGCCATGTATTCACTGAGAAACAATTGTTTATAAACACTGTTTCAGAAACAAAATCTACGTGTTTCTGATACAAATAATTTCGTTTCAGAAACATATAATTTTGTTTTTGAAAAGAGAGTTACCGAAACATTGTTGCTGTAAACATCTGCGTGATGTTTCAGAAACTGTGTTTATAAACAATTGTTTCCCAGTGAATACATGGCTTTAATATTCATATTTTATCTGTTTATATCCAGGATACCAATGATATAGTTTAGATAAAGGTATAAATTTAACTTCGTCGCCTACCATACTTCAGATATAATGTAATTGTGTATTCACAGTAGATGTGCTTTTAAAAAAAATAAAAATTGCCAACAACGAAATCATCACTACTCTCAACAACTTCTAATATATCTTTTGATAAAACTGCGCAAATTGTAAATATTTAATCAAGTATGTCTCGCCTGTTGTAATGTTTTAATTTATTGGTGCTTTAATTTATTTAATCTCAAACATTCCTACTTATTTTTTATTTTATATTAGATTTTAGGTGTTAGTATTGTTTCTTAGAAAACCTTTTCGTTATTTGATTGACCGGAAGTTCATCAATAGCCGTGTACTGGCGGCTAAGCCGAGCAGGAGCAAGGCTGAGGCAAAGTCTAAACGACTCGAGCGCTTATTGGAATTTTTATTTCCTGGTATGTTTCTCCACGCATCTTCTCTTGTAGTGTATTTTATTGTCCCATATATATTTGCCATATAATTGTAATAGGTAATTCTGGATAGGAGACACTGTTCTGTATTCATGATTCTGTGTTCTTTTAACAAGAGAGTCAAATCACCGACATGATGATGTGCCCTCGGCAAACCTACCGAAACGCTTTTGAGCATGGACAAAATAGACGGCTTGGCTCGAGCCGCGTCACGCTCGGGCGAGGCTCGTTTTGACCAACCGAGGATTTGCCTCGAGTGGCTCCTTCGAGGCTGCTCGCTCAGTCAGCACGCGGCTAATGAACATACACAGACCAGTGATTCAACTACTATATAATTTTATTGATATGCATATATTTATCGAGGCTATTTCAGAGATTTTAATTTTAACTATTTTTGCGCTTCCGTTTGTTTGTAAGTTTAATTATGTATATTATTGTATATATTAATCTTGGCAACTGTAGATACTAGCTATGCAGGAATATATACCTAGTTTGTGATCTCTTTAACACATATTCGTTTACGTAGTTACTACATTATTAATTAATTGATATTTGAATTAATCATGTTGTATTGAATTCGTTTTGGAACGTTTACAATATGAGAAATTTTGCTCTCTGTGTTGTAATCCAATTTTGTATCTTGATAAATTATGCAAATGTAAGGGAGCAACAATTACATACGAATGTAAAATTATGAAGTGATTACTTGCAACAATATCAGATATTGTAAACAAATAAAGTATTATAAATGTGACATACACAAGTGTTTTTTGTTCTGTAAAAGTGAAATAGATGTAAAAGGTAAATAACTTCAATAGCGAATCTTTGTTTTATTTAACATTCTGCAGACGTGGATAACAGAAATCACGGTGATGACGTATGAAAAATAACTACAAATCATACATTAGGGACAAATAATACAAATACACTTAAGGTAATAACATTATCACAATACTGGGTCAATAATTATATAAATGCAATTTGATTCTGTCAAAGTGAAAATTGTCTTCATTTTGCAAAGGTACGGGTAAGTACAATGTTTCCTATTTCTACTACAGCCATCATTAATAATAATTATTATATTTAGAAAATAATATTTTTTTCGGAATTTCTTACCCATCGTCTTGCCAATTTTTTTTCTAGCTACGATTATATTAAGCCAAGATTGATAAAATACAGCTTTCTAATTGAAATATAAACTCGGCGATTTGCGACTAAACAATATCCCCGATTGTTTCGAACGCGGTGCCGGCGCGCGAGGCGGCGCGAGTCGACTAAGCTCCGGGCACAGGGCGGGCCGCGCGGCGTCACACGGCCGAGTCGGGCTCGTCCCACGGCCACGGCGGGCCGGCGTCCAGCGCGTCCTGCCGCCACAGTGCGCGTGCGCTGTCCACCGTGCCGTGCGCCAGCAGCCGCAGGTTGTACGGCTCCACCATGTTGCCCAGCGAGCCGCTGCTGTCCGCGCGCCGCAGGCGTCCGCCCCGCGCCTCGCCGCCCGCGCCCTTGTCGCCCGGCAGCAGGTCGAACGCGGCGCCCACGTCCCGCGGCGACTCCAGCTCCGTCACGTCCGAGCGCGGCGACAGCTCCGCGCTGCC
>NWSH02000560.1:5881701-5898180 GCA_002382865.2 Heliothis virescens
CGCGGCACGTCCTGCACGCGCGTGCTGTGGCGCGGCCGCGCACTGAACGTGATCTGTCCATCGTCGTCGGAGTCGTCCTCGTTCTCCACGTTGAAGGTGACGGCGGGCGGGTCGCCGGGCGGGCGGCGCCGGAAGCTGCCGCCCTTGAGGATGGAGGGGTCGCGGCGCAGCGCGCGCGGGCTGCCGGCCGGCGTGCCGCACTGCGACGCCGGCAGCCGCAGCTGTAGAGTGCTCTCCTCGTCTGAAAGGAAAGCCTTCATGTATCAAGCCGGAGCAGACAACAATCTATGACACAGCTAGGTGCAGAAGGGACGCGTTAGGGACGCAGGTAGAGGACGGGATTACCGACGTGTTATGCTAGATTGAATACCTGCACATGAAGCGGACCCGGTGCGGTCCGACTCGAGGCGCTCGTTGTGGTGCCTAGAAAGTGACGAGGGGCCGAAATCAAACTACAGTCTGTAACTATTGTATATTTATTACACCGTAAATAGTTAAAATGTTCGCCTAATAGGAATAGGAATGAAACAACAAGTCTATAGTAGTACAGTATCTAAAAGGATCGCTTGTGACCCAATTTTAATATCACAATCCAAACATTCTATAACAATTAATTAATAGAATGCTCAAAATCCTAACTACTAGTAATAGTCTAAAGATTCTTAGGCTAAAGATATGTTACTAATGACAACAATAATCTTAGATAAATATTCGAATAACAATCCAGATTTCAGAAAAAAAATTACAATTTTTATTGAATGTAATCAAACCACCAATATAAAATTATTATATCGGAGACATTAGGAATACTAAAATAATCGGGATATCAAATATTAAAGTGCATAAACGAATATTTATGGCACAGGATATGTTAAAATTAATGAAACATATTTTAAAATCAAACAATTATTGTGGTCACTTGATTCTAAAATATGTGTGTGTTGCTTATAGTATGGAATATATTACAATGAATAATTAGAAAGGCACAGCCTACATTACTAAAATAAAATGGCATCATATTATATTGGAATGCAGAATTAATCATTAGCCAATTTCAACTAACACAAAAGTAGCACCTGAGTACCATACACATCACTACACTATTTGTCTCGTTTTAGTTCTTACATTCAAAATATTACATAAACAGATATTTTTAAAAAGTGCGTTTACAAATGAACGCTCGTCGTAGTCGTACGTTGTAAAACTGACAAATAGTATAATTCTGCATGTGCTAACACAATAAATAGGTACTTAGCAAATTATGAACAAATAAATTAATACATCAATTCCAAATTAATAAATAATAATACTTTTAATAGGAGATACGCATCAAGTCTAGAAGATAGTGGAAAAAGTTACTTGGATGCATATTTCTTATTTCACTACATTTAATAAATTTCGATTAGCTTACAGGCACTCTATTACTAAAATTACATCACAAAACATGTCTTTTTTAGTTCTCTCATGTGCAAATACAATAAAATTGTAGTTTTACAATAGCAATGCAAATCATGCATGGAATAGTTTAAGTAAGCATGTATTGCTAAGCAAAGTCCAGGCTAAGTATTTCGCCGGTATACTATTCTAAGTACATCATTTGTGTAATGGCTGCATTTAAATAATAATTATTATTTGGCACACATTCAAATGCCATCGGACCAAGTATGCGTTTAAGAAAAAGAAAGCACTGCGTACAATTTTACTACAATCTTAAACGGTTCGAGTGTTACTCTTCCTCGCATACGTGATGGTCGGTGCCTATCGATCGAATCGTTCCCGAAGCGAACAGATAGGCATTGTATAGACTTTGTAGCATTCAAGCGCAGCAAGTATGCGAGAGTTTTATAGAAAGACATCATCGGTGAGATTGACGACGACGTGGTCGCGGCTGGGCTCGGGCGGCGCGGGCGGGGTGGGGGAGGGCGTGCGGGCGGGGCGGGAGGGGGGGTGCTCGCGGATGGTGCGGAGGGGCTCACCTGGGTGGGAGGGGGGCTCCGACTGCAGCACGTCCTCCAGCGCCTCCTCGTTTAGCGTCTGTAGTGCGCCGCAGATCATTTGCTCCTCCAATGTTACCTGAAGCCAAAATGAATAGTTATGAATTTATCATAAATACAGAGTAAGCGAGTAAGTTGTTCAGTAGGACAAAATAGAAACTAAACGTCCTAAAACCTAAAAATAATGCCAAATATTGAAAAAGAAAACATGTCTTGTTTTTATATAAAACTCCAATCGCATTAATATGCATTATAATAATAATTTATAATCATGTTTTGTCGTCAACTAACCACGTCAACTAATATTACTGTGTTGCTCATAGCGCTACAAAAAATTAAATTATGCGAGAGCCATAAAAACTTAAGACGAATTTAAAAACCGGTCCCTTTCCTTTTACTCTTAATTTTCTGGATGAATCTTGGTCTTCAAATAGCAACACCGAATCATAACTAGCAACCCTGACATAACATTCTAGTCCAGAGATGGTGAATCAATGACACTCGTGCCCTTGGCGACACACAACAAAATTGAGCCCGTCATTGTTTTGCATCTAAATTATTGCAATTATCATTAACACAACTAGTTGTTTTTGCGGTTTAGACTGACATGATTCACCGAGACACTTCACTGAGACATCGGATAAAACAGAGTATCTTATTTAGAGGCCCGAGTGTTCTATTCGCGAAATGTATTTTGAAGGTACGCTCACTAATAAGAATATAAATAAATCAATAAAGGTTCTCCATCCCTGTCCTAGTCAGTAGTTCTATTTTTCTGAGAAACTAAGGCAGACAGGGTCAGTTAAAAAAATATTTTCTCGAAATAAATCACATCTCTTAAACCGACATGGAAGTCCTTTGTTAGGCGAAAAGTAAAGGCACAGGAAAATATTATATCATACATAGACTATTTCCCACTTAAATATTGGATAATAATATGGTTTGCAAGTTAGAATAGTGCAAAAATATAATTATAATAAATAATAAATACTACCAAACGCGAACCTCGTGGAGTGCATACATAAATAACAAATCACATAATGTTATTGTCAAGGCATTCCCAACCACCGTGTTCGATACAGCTAACACACATTGTTTTGACGTCGGTATCAATACAGGAGGAAGGGCGACTCGAAAACAATACAAGTTGTTATCTACGATCATATGAAAAAACATAATACTTAAACATAGAACTACAAAATATCCACCAATGAGTGAAGTTAATCCAATTGGTAAACTTTAATGATTGATGCTGGATTTCTATAATCTATCTATCCATTTATTTCCGATTAGAGATTGAATTTTGTCATTATCTTCTATACTTATAATAAATCTGTAGAGAGGTCAATTCTGTACATGAAATATATTTCCAAAATAACTATCAGGGGGTGATTAGGGATCGATACTGATGCCAAAAATGCAATCAGTCGATTTATTGTCAGTCTGTTTGTATAACAGTTAAAGAAACAAAAACTACTCGACGGATTTTAACGAAAATTGGTATAATTATTATTCAGACTCCTGAGCTGTATAGTATACTTTTCATCACGCTACAATCAATAGGAGCAGAGCAGTGAAGGAGGGAGGAAGAGAGATCTTTTATTATGACGACCCGTTGTCGCTGGCACAAGCAACATGATCCGCGAACAAAGTCGCTGGCAAAGCTAGTCACCATACAAAATTTCAATCTCTAATTGCAAAACCAAGGTTAGATATGTTATAGAAACCGTCCATTAATGATTGTGCTCTAAATGAACGCTACATATTTGTGTAAATGCTACTTATAATCACCTGATATTCCGCGTATGGCTGTAAAACATACGTTGCATTAATATTTTGATAGCTGGCTGAGTGTAGTAGCGTTTTTGTCTAATTGGGGAAAATGAGTTGAGAATTTGAATTGAAGCAGTCAAGTAGTTACAATCACTATTTAAATATCTCTTGTGTAAATATTATTACACGACTGCCCACAAAAATGACCTTTTTCAGTTCTTTATCTCGAGCTAATATGGTAATACAATATTTACTTGGCTTTAGTATGTATGTCGCAAAAATGGGCTGAGCAAACTTAAATAGTTTACCTGTTTCTCAACATTTGAAGGTCGGCTGCGTTGTGTCTCCAATGTGTGTCTTGGTTTGGCTGTTGAGTCGATTTCTACTTCAGCTGATTTCTCTGACATCACTGCAAATGAGATTAAGAGTTTTTGGAAATAAATATAACGTTGATAGATTTGGGTTTGAATCCTTCAATCTGTACTTTATTATCTGACATACTAGTACATATAATAAAGAGGATTTTTTTGTTTGTACCATCTTTTTTACAAAAGGACTTTTGCGATTTACTTTTCACTGTTTTCTGGAAAGAAAAAACTATCAAGCCTATCGACCCGGGACACAATATATGAAACACAAAAGTTACCTGCAACTGCGGGAACAGTTGACGGCATATTAGCTTCTAGTTCTCGGAGATTAACTATGAGCAGCTTGAACAGTTCCCAGTCACCGAACGGCAACTCTAAAACCTGTTGAAATAATTATTAAAATAAGATTTTGTTCGTATAGTGAATTCTGTATTATAAGTAAGCAAGTATCAAGATTATTTAACTTTTTCAGGTCTCATATTGTCACCACATAGCTTCTACCAATTTCTTTTATTTTAAAAATATTGGTATAACTTTATGAAATACTCGCAGAAGCTAACTTTTCAAAATTCATTATTATTAAAAAACCGGTCAAGTGCGAGTTGGACTCGCGCATGAAGGGTTCCGTACCCCATCCCCCTTAATTTTTAATTTTTTTTTTGTATTTGTTGTTATAGCGGCAACGGAAATACATAATTTGTGAAAATTTCAGCTTTCTAGCTATCACGGTTAGTGAGATACAGCGTGGAGACAGACAGACAACCAAACAGACAGACAGACACAAACAGACAGACAGACAGACAACGAAGTCTTAGTAATAGGGTCCCGTTTTACCCTTTGGGTACGGAACCCTAAAAAACTCTTAAAATGACAAGCGTTGACAAGCGTCCACAAGAGTTACGTCGCAAACCTTCAAAAAAGGACCCTATCTCCATATAAATAAGGTTCAGAAGACAACTAACGGGCTCGAGGTCCTGCAGCCTGCAGACGGCGAGCACGAGGCCGCAGACGTTGTGTCGCTGCAGCGCGTCGGCCGCCGCCTGGCCGCCCGCGCCCAGCGCCTCGCGCACCATGCTGCACACGCGCTCCACGCTCAGCGTCGACAGCCGGATGTTTGGCACGTCCGTCTGGAATGTACACATAGACTTTAATATTCCTCCAAAACCATGCAACCTAGGAAAAGTATAGGAAGCGGGGGGTGGGAGTGCAGACTAAAGTAACTGAAGTCCATGATCAGTGTTTCTTCCACGGAAGAGAAAGAACAAGTGCCCTTGAGCCGTTGCACTGAATCGCAATCGGCTCAGTGACATAAAAACAACTTATATTGTGTGGACTTATTTTGATAAACGATAAGTAGGCGTTAACTCTTAGATGAATTTAAAAGTACAGTTGTTTTTAACCCAGAAAACCACTTTTCTGAATGTAGAAAATAATTTTAAATGTGAGAATTTGGCGACACTGGTTCTCGTACTGTACGCAGTACGTTTAGTCGCGTTCAATGGTCTGGCGGAGACAAAAGCTTCAAAGAACAACATTTCCAACTTCATCTGTCGTGTCGATAAGAACTTTATACGTTAAACCCTTTCCAAACTTATAACTCAAATATTTATCGATATTTAAAAGTCTTAACATATGACTAGAGTTACCTCAAATATGTATAATTCAGAATATAGGTAGCTAAAGTTCACCATTTATAGTAAACTTACCATAGCAGGGAAAGCCGTCCTAATCATATGGAAGGGGTTCATAGTCGGCTGTGGTTGTTGCGTGAACTGCGGCTGCGGGAAGTGCTGCGGGTTGAGGGGCTGCGGCACGAACCCGCTGCCCGTGTTGGCCCACCCCACCCACATCTGTTGCGGCGGTACTGGCCCCGCCGCCGCTGGTTGAGTCGGGGCAGATGAACGCTGCGAACGATCAAAGAAAATTTTTAATACTTTTAAATGGTTACTTTGTTTTCAAGCAGCCTGGAAACTAAAACTGTGACAATATTTCAATAGAATGAGTGAATACACGAAAGATTTGATCAAGGGCTAGTTTTAGAGGTTTTTTGTTAAAGTTCTAGATATCTATCTGACAGATAATGATCTGAGAGATAATGATCTGACAGATAATGATCTGACAGATAATGATCTGATAGAAAAGTAGTCATAATTAAAAACTTTTCTATACTATTTATCTGTCAGATGGTATCTGGAATTTTAATTGGAACCTCTGAAATTGGCCGTTAAACTCCTTACTGCATGCGTACTCTTTTGTACAGGTTGGCGTAAAAGATAAGGTCGTAAAGTGTTTCTTACATGTTTCCTGGGGAATAGTTTGGAGTGCGGCTGGCGAGAATGCGGCTGTCCCCACATGACGCCGGCCGCGCCACCCGCTCCCGCGTCTTCTTCTACGCCACTTTGCATTTGTTCCTCTGTGGGTGACAGAAAGGGGCAAAATGTAGGAAAAGTAAACATGCTACAATCTTTTTCACAAACTTCAGTGGATTTTTTGCGTCAGTCACAAAAAATGTTGAACTTTAATTATTTGTATCTTAAATTCTTTAATTGTGTGTCTTAAGCGCCTAGACACAAATTATCGCTACATCTTTTGATCAACGTAAACATAATACGAAGAGAGATACATAGGGGCAAGACAGGTTGATACTAATTATGGACATTCCATTTAGAAGATGATTGAAACGGTTTCCAAATTACCTTTGATGAGCTTCTTGATATAAGGGTCGAGGTTGATGGTGAACGGCAGGAATATCTTGAGGTCGGCAGCAGTGAGGGTGGCGCGGTGGAAGCTGAGGAACACTTCCAGTTTGCGCTCATCGCGGTCCAGCTCCATCAGTGTGCTCGCTTCGCGGAGACCGCTCATTAGAGGTTTTACTCTGTTGTAAAGAAGATTCAGTTTATAAGTGGCGTTTACCTTTGTAGTAATGTAAAATGTTTTTTTTTACTTCACAGTAGCACAGTAAGTTACCACAATTTGTCAAATTCCTGCAATAGATNGGGCTCACCTGGGTGGGAGGGGGGCTCCGACTGCAGCACGTCCTCCAGCGCCTCCTCGTTTAGCGTCTGTAGTGCGCCGCAGATCATTTGCTCCTCCAATGTTACCTGAAGCCAAAATGAATAGTTATGAATTTATCATAAATACAGAGTAAGCGAGTAAGTTGTTCAGTAGGACAAAATAGAAACTAAACGTCCTAAAACCTAAAAATAATGCCAAATATTGAAAAAGAAAACATGTCTTGTTTTTATATAAAACTCCAATCGCATTAATATGCATTATAATAATAATTTATAATCATGTTTTGTCGTCAACTAACCACGTCAACTAATATTACTGTGTTGCTCATAGCGCTACAAAAAATTAAATTATGCGAGAGCCATAAAAACTTAAGACGAATTTAAAAACCGGTCCCTTTCCTTTTACTCTTAATTTTCTGGATGAATCTTGGTCTTCAAATAGCAACACCGAATCATAACTAGCAACCCTGACATAACATTCTAGTCCAGAGATGGTGAATCAATGACACTCGTGCCCTTGGCGACACACAACAAAATTGAGCCCGTCATTGTTTTGCATCTAAATTATTGCAATTATCATTAACACAACTAGTTGTTTTTGCGGTTTAGACTGACATGATTCACCGAGACACTTCACTGAGACATCGGATAAAACAGAGTATCTTATTTAGAGGCCCGAGTGTTCTATTCGCGAAATGTATTTTGAAGGTACGCTCACTAATAAGAATATAAATAAATCAATAAAGGTTCTCCATCCCTGTCCTAGTCAGTAGTTCTATTTTTCTGAGAAACTAAGGCAGACAGGGTCAGTTAAAAAAATATTTTCTCGAAATAAATCACATCTCTTAAACCGACATGGAAGTCCTTTGTTAGGCGAAAAGTAAAGGCACAGGAAAATATTATATCATACATAGACTATTTCCCACTTAAATATTGGATAATAATATGGTTTGCAAGTTAGAATAGTGCAAAAATATAATTATAATAAATAATAAATACTACCAAACGCGAACCTCGTGGAGTGCATACATAAATAACAAATCACATAATGTTATTGTCAAGGCATTCCCAACCACCGTGTTCGATACAGCTAACACACATTGTTTTGACGTCGGTATCAATACAGGAGGAAGGGCGACTCGAAAACAATACAAGTTGTTATCTACGATCATATGAAAAAACATAATACTTAAACATAGAACTACAAAATATCCACCAATGAGTGAAGTTAATCCAATTGGTAAACTTTAATGATTGATGCTGGATTTCTATAATCTATCTATCCATTTATTTCCGATTAGAGATTGAATTTTGTCATTATCTTCTATACTTATAATAAATCTGTAGAGAGGTCAATTCTGTACATGAAATATATTCCCAAAATAACTATCAGGGGGTGATTAGGAATCGATACTGATGCCAAAAATGCAATCAGTCGATTTATTGTCAGTCTGTTTGTATAACAGTTAAAGAAACAAAAACTACTCGACGGATTTTAACGAAAATTGGTATAATTATTATTCAGACTCCTGAGCTGTATAGTATACTTTTCATCACGCTACAATCAATAGGAGCAGAGCAGTGAAGGAGGGAGGAAGAGAGATCTTTTATTATGACGACCCGTTGTCGCTGGCACAAGCAACATGATCCGCGAACAAAGTCGCTGGCAAAGCTAGTCACCATACAAAATTTCAATCTCTAATTGCAAAACCAAGGTTAGATATGTTATAGAAACCGTCCATTAATGATTGTGCTCTAAATGAACGCTACATATTTGTGTAAATGCTACTTATAATCACCTGATATTCCGCGTATGGCTGTAAAACATACGTTGCATTAATATTTTGATAGCTGGCTGAGTGTAGTAGCGTTTTTGTCTAATTGGGGAAAATGAGTTGAGAATTTGAATTGAAGCAGTCAAGTAGTTACAATCACTATTTAAATATCTCTTGTGTAAATATTATTACACGACTGCCCACAAAAATGACCTTTTTCAGTTCTTTATCTCGAGCTAATATGGTAATACAATATTTACTTGGCTTTAGTATGTATGTCGCAAAAATGGGCTGAGCAAACTTAAATAGTTTACCTGTTTCTCAACATTTGAAGGTCGGCTGCGTTGTGTCTCCAATGTGTGTCTTGGTTTGGCTGTTGAGTCGATTTCTACTTCAGCTGATTTCTCTGACATCACTGCAAATGAGATTAAGAGTTTTTGGAAATAAATATAACGTTGATAGATTTGGGTTTGAATCCTTCAATCTGTACTTTATTATCTGACATACTAGTACATATAATAAAGAGGATTTTTTTGTTTGTACCATCTTTTTTACAAAAGGACTTTTGCGATTTACTTTTCACTGTTTTCTGGAAAGAAAAAACTATCAAGCCTATCGACCCGGGACACAATATATGAAACACAAAAGTTACCTGCAACTGCGGGAACAGTTGACGGCATATTAGCTTCTAGTTCTCGGAGATTAACTATGAGCAGCTTGAACAGTTCCCAGTCACCGAACGGCAACTCTAAAACCTGTTGAAATAATTATTAAAATAAGATTTTGTTCGTATAGTGAATTCTGTATTATAAGTAAGCAAGTATCAAGATTATTTAACTTTTTCAGGTCTCATATTGTCACCACATAGCTTCTACCAATTTCTTTTATTTTAAAAATATTGGTATAACTTTATGAAATACTCGCAGAAGCTAACTTTTCAAAATTCATTATTATTAAAAAACCGGTCAAGTGCGAGTTGGACTCGCGCATGAAGGGTTCCGTACCCCATCCCCCTTAATTTTTAATTTTTTTTTTGTATTTGTTGTTATAGCGGCAACGGAAATACATAATTTGTGAAAATTTCAGCTTTCTAGCTATCACGGTTAGTGAGATACAGCGTGGAGACAGACAGACAGACAAACAGACAGACAGACACAAACAGACAGACAGACAGACAACGAAGTCTTAGTAATAGGGTCCCGTTTTACCCTTTGGGTACGGAACCCTAAAAAACTCTTAAAATGACAAGCGTTGACAAGCGTCCACAAGAGTTACGTCGCAAACCTTCAAAAAAGGACCCTATCTCCATATAAATAAGGTTCAGAAGACAACTAACGGGCTCGAGGTCCTGCAGCCTGCAGACGGCGAGCACGAGGCCGCAGACGTTGTGTCGCTGCAGCGCGTCGGCCGCCGCCTGGCCGCCCGCGCCCAGCGCCTCGCGCACCATGCTGCACACGCGCTCCACGCTCAGCGTCGACAGCCGGATGTTTGGCACGTCCGTCTGGAATGTACACATAGACTTTAATATTCCTCCAAAACCATGCAACCTAGGAAAAGTATAGGAAGCGGGGGGTGGGAGTGCAGACTAAAGTAACTGAAGTCCATGATCAGTGTTTCTTCCACGGAAGAGAAAGAACAAGTGCCCTTGAGCCGTTGCACTGAATCGCAATCGGCTCAGTGACATAAAAACAACTTATATTGTGTGGACTTATTTTGATAAACGATAAGTAGGCGTTAACTCTTAGATGAATTTAAAAGTACAGTTGTTTTTAACCCAGAAAACCACTTTTCTGAATGTAGAAAATAATTTTAAATGTGAGAATTTGGCGACACTGGTTCTCGTACTGTACGCAGTACGTTTAGTCGCGTTCAATGGTCTGGCGGAGACAAAAGCTTCAAAGAACAACATTTCCAACTTCATCTGTCGTGTCGATAAGAACTTTATACGTTAAACCCTTTCCAAACTTATAACTCAAATATTTATCGATATTTAAAAGTCTTAACATATGACTAGAGTTACCTCAAATATGTATAATTCAGAATATAGGTAGCTAAAGTTCACCATTTATAGTAAACTTACCATAGCAGGGAAAGCCGTCCTAATCATATGGAAGGGGTTCATAGTCGGCTGTGGTTGTTGCGTGAACTGCGGCTGCGGGAAGTGCTGCGGGTTGAGGGGCTGCGGCACGAACCCGCTGCCCGTGTTGGCCCACCCCACCCACATCTGTTGCGGCGGTACTGGCCCCGCCGCCGCTGGTTGAGTCGGGGCAGATGAACGCTGCGAACGATCAAAGAAAATTTTTAATACTTTTAAATGGTTACTTTGTTTTCAAGCAGCCTGGAAACTAAAACTGTGACAATATTTCAATAGAATGAGTGAATACACGAAAGATTTGATCAAGGGCTAGTTTTAGAGGTTTTTTGTTAAAGTTCTAGATATCTATCTGACAGATAATGATCTGAGAGATAATGATCTGACAGATAATGATCTGACAGATAATGATCTGATAGAAAAGTAGTCATAATTAAAAACTTTTCTATACTATTTATCTGTCAGATGGTATCTGGAATTTTAATTGGAACCTCTGAAATTGGCCGTTAAACTCCTTACTGCATGCGTACTCTTTTGTACAGGTTGGCGTAAAAGATAAGGTCGTAAAGTGTTTCTTACATGTTTCCTGGGGAATAGTTTGGAGTGCGGCTGGCGAGAATGCGGCTGTCCCCACATGACGCCGGCCGCGCCACCCGCTCCCGCGTCTTCTTCTACGCCACTTTGCATTTGTTCCTCTGTGGGTGACAGAAAGGGGCAAAATGTAGGAAAAGTAAACATGCTACAATCTTTTTCACAAACTTCAGTGGATTTTTTGCGTCAGTCACAAAAAATGTTGAACTTTAATTATTTGTATCTTAAATTCTTTAATTGTGTGTCTTAAGCGCCTAGACACAAATTATCGCTACATCTTTTGATCAACGTAAACATAATACGAAGAGAGATACATAGGGGCAAGACAGGTTGATACTAATTATGGACATTCCATTTAGAAGATGATTGAAACGGTTTCCAAATTACCTTTGATGAGCTTCTTGATATAAGGGTCGAGGTTGATGGTGAACGGCAGGAATATCTTGAGGTCGGCAGCAGTGAGGGTGGCGCGGTGGAAGCTGAGGAACACTTCCAGTTTGCGCTCATCGCGGTCCAGCTCCATCAGTGTGCTCGCTTCGCGGAGACCGCTCATTAGAGGTTTTACTCTGTTGTAAAGAAGATTCAGTTTATAAGTGGCGTTTACCTTTGTAGTAATGTAAAATGTTTTTTTTTACTTCACAGTAGCACAGTAAGTTACCACAATTTGTCAAATTCCTGCAATAGATTTTCAACCTTATCACAATAGTGCAAGGGTAATGTTCGATAGGTAAAATTTGTCAGATTTGAGTAGGTTGACCTACTGTCGTCTATACAACCAAAATAAACTCACTTCTCATAAATATGTTTGAGTGAAGTGGAGTCGTCGATATGTTCCTCATAAGTCTCGTGGTGGTAGATGATCCACGAGGTGCGGAACGGCCACTGCTCCGTAAGGTTCACCCACGACGCCAGCTGGTACCAATTGAACTCGATTTGGAATGCCTTTAGAAGACGACCTGGGGAAGGCGTGTATTAGTTACATTCTTCATTTGTTATAACAACTACACAAATTAATAAGTATCTGTTTTACAGACTATACGTTTCCCTTTCTATTCTAATCTAGAAGTCGGTGGCGAAGTAATATGGTTCATCCACTAGTCGACTCTAGATCGATGCACCAAGATTTTTTAGGGTTTTAAGAATTCCGTTTTATTATTTTGTATAACGTTTTTTTTATTTCTAACTAGCTTCTGCCCGCAACTTCGTACGCGGATCCTGATTTTTTTTATAATCATATTTTCTCATCGTTAAAACCTTCTTTCGATCTGTACAAACATTTTAAGACCAAAATAAGCCCGATCGGTCCAGCCGTTCTTGAGTTATGCGCTTACCAACACATTTAGCGATTCATTTTTATATTATAGATATTGTTTTAGTATGCGTATATTTTTTGACAAGCTTAGATGTGGTATCAAGAACTTAAAAAGCACAATAGCATACACAAACATCAACTCACCAGTAACATAAAGCACATTCATTAGCCGCCTCATGCTCCTCGGATTGACATCGCTGAAGTAGTCGTCAGTCAGCAGCACGCGGTTGAGGTCGGCAGCGCCGGCGCCGGCTGCGCCAGTAGCACCGCGGTGCAGGCCGGACGCGACGGACGACGCCACCGACTCGGATGGACGCAGGCGGCGCTCGCGGGCTGCTTGACCCTTGATGCGTTCCTGGCTCGACATCAGCTCGGATGTTGATGATAGACGGCGGGCTGATACCTGAATTTTGATTATAGTCGAGTGGATATTTAATAATATTTTTTTTAGAATCGTAGATAAAAGTAAATACTTTTCTGACATTTCTGGACAGCCTTGATGATTTGGAAAAAGCCAAATATAATTCTATCTCTAAATATTTTCTAGAAGGAATAGCGGATAAATTAATTGATCCATGAAGATTTTTATTAACTGTCATAAATTTAATCATGTATGAAAATTTTGTTAATTAAAAACGGGGCCAAAAATTCTTACTTTCTTTATTACTCCTTCCTTATAGTAGATTCGTTAAAATCCACACAATAAAGTAATGTACTTTATCGATTGCTTTCTTACAAAATAAAATTAAAATTTCACCAATACTCACAGATCTTTGCAGCGACGTAGAGAAATCATCAGAAGTAATAACTTGCATCCTCCTTGCAGCCGTCTGCTGCGCAGTCTTGACCCTGCGCAGCGCAGAATTCTGCAGATAGAAGGGCAGCTGCACCATGTTGCGCAGATAGTCCCAGCCGCCGATGTTGCTCTCGCTGAACGCACGTCGGCTGTTTATTTCCACCGCCTACTCGGAATTGTGTATACAGTAATTATCAAAATAGTTTTAGCTTTGGTACAGTTTTTTGAAGCAATTTTATTTAGTCTAGCACCCACATTTTATTTGTATCCGGTTAGAGAAATGCTTCAGAGAATTTATTGTAAAAATGTAGTGTTGACCATGAACTATTGGGTAAAACTGGACTATACTCTATTTGAATAGGCATTTATCTTAACATAAACAATTTTGACACTTATGACTCAAAAGATAAATCTTGTGATGCATTTTTATTTCAGAAATCAAAAAAATTACCAGTCAATGTAAATACTGTTAGAATAAAAATTAATTAATCAATTGAATCATTATTTTAAGAAGAAGTTTATTAGGTTTTAAGGTAAGATTGTTTACCTTTAGTTAAGTGCCTACTGAAACGAAGTATAAATATATCAGCTCCCTCTCAAGTGGCCCAATAACATGTGATAGGTTTTTACACTTAGCCAGAAATGTACACCATACAAGAGGCAATAAAGTCTCATTTTGCCTAGCAATCATAACACACAAAACTTGGAAACTAACATCAACCTTCAAGTTACTATCTCCATAAAACAGTATAGTGTATCTATATATATAGTGTACCTGCGCGTAGTGTATACTTAATTGATAAAAGATGGACGCGTTTGGGATAAGCTCACTTAATTAAATATTTTTATAATGGTTATTCCATTATCTCTCTTTCAATTCCTTAAAGTATCCGATCGTCGAGTTAAATTGCACCCCTAAATACTTTACAATATTTTGTACCCAGTGTTAAAAATTCAGCCTTACGGCGTAACATTTATTATCAAAAGTTTAACAATAAACAAAAAAACATAAAGGATAGCTAAAAAGAAGACACAAATAACATAACACATATGGTAACTTGCCGAGAAGAACATAACTAAAACTATTCGTCACAGAAAAAGTACGCACGGATTGATATGACAGAAACGTATAAATAATATGAAGGGCAGTTTCACAGCTTTCAGATAAAGTTCTAAAGCTGGCAGATAATGCCATAGAAAAGTAGTCGAAATTAAAAACATTTTTATGGCATTATTCTGTCAAATAGCTAGATTTAGAACTTTATCTGGAATCTCTGAAACTGGCCTGAAGTATCCTAACAAAATGTCATGCAACACTTACGGCCGAGTGCATCAAATATGAAATTTGCAGCTTTTTAAAGATAGCGATTTTGCTTGTAATTTTGATGCAAACGACCGACAACAATGGCTATAATATACATCTGATCAATTGGTACGTATAATCCGATGAAATCATGCAAATACATGATAGAGAGGGGAACACAACATCGAGTTCCAAAGCTAAGGGGTAAAGGTTAACACCAAACACATGAGGGGCTGAACTGACCTCCATCCAAGCAACCTGTATGAAATGCATAATACTAGTAAGAAACTGTGGCTATAAACTTCTATACTAAGCTTACACTATGTTAATCAGTCGATATAGTAGACAAACATAACCAGGACGGGGAATAATTACGCAATACCGGCAAATTAAATTAAATGAAGCAAAAAATATGAGGAAAACCTTTCGATAGCTAGTTTTAGAGTTTGGTCATAATCATGACAGTGATTAATTGAAGATGACCGTCACGATAATATTATACTAGTTGATTATAAAGAGTTGTATTGATAAATCACTCTTTTGCAATCATTTGTTTTATCGATAAGTGCACATGACATGTCGATGATCGATATCGTCAATAGTTTATCAATACAGGCTCCTGGCTAACAAGTGTCATAACGTAGGCGTAATTGTAATACTTTATGTAGTTTCGGAGACCAAAACTCAAGCATATAATTTATCTTAGCTGTCTTCAATTAAAGTAAAGTGCTACCGCATCTTTTGTGCAGTTGACAGCTGTCCGTTTTCAAGGGATTTTACAGACTGAATTCAATTGTCAACTGTCAGAACATAATAAAATGAGTATTGTTATAAATTCTAGAATACAGGGCGATTTTTTTTCTAACAAATAAATGTATCTCACCTTGCTAATGATATGTGGGTCGATAGCTAGGAGCAGTATGAAGGGGCTCTTGGGGTCGGAACACAGCGCATACACGGCGTTCAGTAGCGCCAGGACCTTTTCTTGTTCGCAGCTGTCAAGCGCGTCTACTACCACCACAAGGCGGGTTTGTTGGCCCGTGAACGCGTCTAGGCATGACACCTGGGTAGAAAAAATATTTTCTATTTGCTTGGATTTATGTAAAAAATAATAATCCATACTAATCTATACTAATATTATAAAGTTGAAGAGTTCAGGACCTACTGGGCCGATTTGAAAAAATATTTCAGTGTTAGATAGCCCGTTTATCGAGGAAGGATATGGGCTACGTTTATCGGGTGTGCGGAGAAGTTTGCATGAGATGTGGGTATGACTGCTAGTGACAGCTAGTAATAGGATTTCTGTCTGATTTTCAACCTCAATTGAGTAAATGGGAGGATTTATAGTAAACGTGAGATTAGTTTTCCAAACATACCACATGCGTGAGCGCCTGCACCTCGGGGCGCAGCGCCAGCGTGGGCGCGTGCGCGTGCTGCGGCTGGCGCGTGGCGCGGGCCAGG
>NWSH02000560.1:5925754-5936791 GCA_002382865.2 Heliothis virescens
ATATTTACGAATTAAATTTTCTAGCGTCTGTGAGACGGGTGGTAGGTGGTTAAGGGTTAAGATAAGATTAAATGATGTTCTGGTACATTTTCCACTAATTGAATGACTTGTATGTGGAATGCATAACCCTATTAAAATTCCGGTCTGGGAATATCTCAGATTAGGTAAAAAATATTTTTTATTTTTTTGGTACTTTGTCACTTTCTTCAAACAGAGGTGGCGTTGAAAATTATTAAATTCAAAACTGATGACTTGGAGAATTTTTAATTGATAAATATTAAGACCCTATTTTGGCAGAGAGCATTGGCCTCTTACAAAAAAATATATCTAATCATATCATCAAAACTGCGTAAAGGAAATTTTCCGGAGTCTAATAATGAGACCTTACGCCTCTTTGATCTACCTCCTACAGGTCTCTGTACTTAGAGGAAATCTGATAACTTCTCCTGAGTTAAACTATCGTTTTATAAAAAAAAAACAAGTATTCTTAATACTTAATTTCTACCAGAAGGGAGAAAACATGTAACTGATAGGGTAGAAGAAAACTGTTGAAAGTTTCAAGTCTCACCTCATCTTTGTCGTCGATGCTGACATTCTTGTTGTTCGCGAGGTACTGCTGTAGTTCTGCCAGGTTGTCGCTGTTGACGAGCTGCGAGAGCGTCCTGAAGCACGCCAGCGATACCATGGACTCGCTGCGGTGCAGGCTCTGCGCACAAACCGCAACACCATAAGACACACATCTCCCACATCTCATACTTAACACTTATTTTTACTCCCCACTGTAAAACTCTGCAGCGTTCTCCATATCAAAACCGATGTCATTCTTTTGACGTTTTTGTTTACCTTACTGATTAACAAAGTAAATTTGTTCGGACTATCAGTCATAAACGGATGCAAAAATCTTAGATGTAAAAACATAGTTATCTACTATACAGTAATTATTATACCTTAATTAAAAATGGAGAGGAAAATGGGAGTTTGATTTAAAAAAATAATGTTTATTATAGCATAAAGCCACTTTTTAGTTTAAAAAACAAGCTTTAATCAGTAAGTAAATTGGACAAAAGCTAAGCTTAAACCACACAAACGAAGGTAAAGGAAAGGATTAACAGTATGGAACCAAAAACACATATCTGAAGCTCTCACAATGCTACAAAATCTTTTGATCATAAAGAAAGTAACAGACACAAGAAACCGGTCGAATCTTGAAGTTAAGTTAGATGCTTATAATATTAAATGAGCACGATTTATATTTTTTATTATTATTCATCTAAATAATAATAAACAAATAAATAGGCTTTCCCATAAACACATGTTGATGAAAGGATGAAAGCTTTCAGCTGTCGCTGTTTAGTTAGCTGTTAGCAAAGAATGGGTTATTATCACAAACTAGCAAATGGATTAGACATGTTAGTTATTTAAGAACGCAAAACTAGAAGACCGAAGTAAAAAAATACATAAGAAATATTTTATTAGACACGATGATATTAAAAGCAAACAAAAATAATGTTTTTTATTTACCTCACTTTGATTTCCTAAACTAAATCGCATAATTGCAACTATTGATTTTTGAAGAAAAAATAATTGTTTTATTGTATTGCCGTAATGACGCTAATTGAATCGGCATCACAAGAACAAGTAAACGTTTACTCGACACAGTTCGCAACTTATAATGAACACAATTTATAGATATAGTGATAACGTTTGATATCACAAGGTAGCCCAATATAATAAATAAACGCATCTACGTTATATTATTTTGTGTCAACAACTTATGCGGAATCCGACAAGGTACGTAGTTCTTTCAGGAAAATTGATAAGAACGTTTATAAAGAACTAACAATTGTTTTTGTTGATGCAATTATACAATTAGGATTAGGATAATATGTAGATAGAATAATATGACATTGTCATTGGCTGTTACTTAAACCCCCCTCAATTAAAAGTATTAGTGCTGTAACAAGACGTTTCATATCGTCTGTCTTGTATTATTCTCTATTTGCTTCCAATATTTTCCATATTTATACAGTTACAACGTCAACACCATTTAAAATGTTTTTCAGTTTCAGACTATGTGCAGTTACAAAACTTATCATTGCTTTATCATTGAACGGTAATTATTATGCAGACATATAATCAATATTATTCATTTATTTACTTAATAATAAATGCCATGCATGTAATTTGCCAAAACATACCATTCACACTGTGCATTAATTCTTGAAATATCACGTGAAGACTAAACTATGTAAACAATCATATTTAGCAACAAAACAGTAGTTATGGTCACAACACTTGTTTACTCTACTTGTTTATTATTGGGCAGACCGTGTTAGAATGTCTTCGCAGCGCGAATCCGGGGAAAGGAAAGCCGTGGCTGAACCGGCGCTGCTCCCCCGGGGGCGCCGTGACGGTGAAGCGCGGCACGTTGAGGTGCACCCCGGCCGAGTGCGGCCCCTCGTGCTCGCCCGGCCCCACCTGCAGGTGCAGGAACGACGGCCGCCGCCGTTTGTGCATCTTTGGAGGAGCCAGCATGGAGCCTGCAATGCTGTTGCTCTTGGCGCGGGGTGGCGGCGTACGCATCACATCTTCAGTCGATACGGCTTCCGATCGTTCTGACTCGGTGACACTCTGCTCTGTATCTGAGGATGTCGGTGATTCCAACACCATTTCCAGCGACGGAGTGGTAGACGGCGGGCGCGCCACATTTTTCTGTTTGTGTATGTTTGCAATGAGGCATCGTATGTGAACGTATTCGTTGTCCCCGCTGGTGGACGCATCGGGCAGCTGCGGGTGGAGCGACATAGCGTCTCATCTCCCCGCATAATAAGACGCGCGAACCGCTCGGCTCCTGTGAGAGATTTGTGAATGTGGTGATCGAGCCGCTCTACGAACATCGTGACACGTCTCGTGTTGGGCGGTTACTATTTAGAGCGCACCGCGGCGTGGAGATGGGCGGGCGGAGTGGAGGGCGGCTATGAATGAACTCGTCTGTCAGTGCGGCCAACGCAAATTAGCTAGCCAAAAATTGCAATTGTTATCAGATAGTCCTCTTTTGACAGTTGTAGTGCAAATATTTCAAGTTTGTAAACCATTTTGGAATTTCGTAAAAAGAGTATTTATGTCACCGGAAAATAACAAGAACCGTAAGTTTATAAATTTACTAGGAAATTTATAAATTTTCGTAAGATTCTAAACGAGAGATGAATTGTATTATTTTACGTCCAAATTTTCGTAAGTTTATCAATTTCCAACGTCACACGGTAAATTTATAAACTAACGGATATCTATTCGTAAGATTCTAAATGGTTTGACCAATCACAGAAGCTCTTTTAAATATACGAATCTTGGAAATACGTAAAATAACACACTGCGCTCTGATTGGTCAATGTTCATTGTGGTGAATAATGGCGGCCGCGACGAGGGAGAAGTGACACGTGATAGTCAACCAATCAGATCGCGCGTGGCGTTTGGTTATTGCTTACGTATTATTTTACGAGTCAATTCAGTAAGTTTATAAATTTACGAAAATGTAGCCGTAAAATAATACAATTTATCTTCCGTTTAGAATCTTACGAAAGTTTATCAATTTTCTAGTAAATTTATAAACTTACGGTTCTTGTTATTTTCCGGTGACATTTATAAATGTGTGTTTAAAATGCGCTTATTCATTGTTTTAAATGATTGCGAAGTTTTGATACGCAAGACAAAAATCCACTGGTGTGAAAACGACGACGAAGCACACTGCAGAGTACCACTCACAACCCCCTGAAGAAATGAATTTAGGTACCCACGTTGTGTGTGAATTGTTTTTTTGAGGTTTTATCGAAACTTTGTAGGTATCACGCACAACGTAAAAGCATTTTTTATTAATTTGATTTACGAATATTACAGAATTTAAATAAATCGATTAGGTATGTATAATACTGGAACAAGTTTTCCAATTATTTTCTATAGGTACATAATATCATCACCACCGCGGGACAGATAATTAAAATCAATTTAAATTAATTGAAAACCTCCCTACTCACCTCTGCAATACTTAGTAAGTACATACAATTAACTGTCGAATATTAAAACACGATAGATCTTTTACATGATATTGGGCAGTTTTGGTAAAAAAATCATAAACATTCAAAATTAATGAATTTAAACCAAAAGCCTGAAAAGTAAGTAGCTTATTTCACACATTATACAAAAAGTATTGAAATACTTAAAAGACAAAATAAGTTCGTTATAAAAATCTAATAACCCGCATCCCATAGTCGTTTTAAAATTTTTAAAAAGTTGTAGAGGGGAGACATGGATGCGATGGACCGCAATATCAGTTCATTGAATTAGAAAAAGCCTGCGGAGGCTATTTATGGCATCGCGTATAAAAGCAAACCGTCCCCGGTGAGAAGAATACATACAAGCGAGTAAGTGCTGTATGAGCGCAGCGAGATGCGCTTGAAGATCGCGGAGGCTGAGCGGTGCGCGGCGCGCTCCGGGGGCAGCATGTTGCGCGGCGGCTGACCGGACTATGGCGGGCCTAGCGCCTACTAGCCATAAACACAGCCACTCTCCCCGCCGCACATACCCATTAAGTGAATTATCAATACAAAAGTGACTGATTATCAATACAAAAACACTTGGACCGCATATATTTTATCTTTGCTGAAACATTATAAGCTTTTTGCCCACTAACTTCTAGGGATGCCTAGCAAGGATAGCCCGGTAAAGAAGTAAAGCCTCCTAAAGAAGTAAAGAATGAACTACGAGATACCATATCCAAAAAAAGTGAACCAGTTCAGAAATATTTTCAATAATATTCTTTTATATAAAAATGCTTTCTATTACCGCCCAACAAGCAAAGTAATCTTATAAAAAAAATTATAAGTCTATTTCTACTTATAAAGTTCTTGTTATGGTATTGCGGTAGGCTCTTATACTTATAATATCATTTGCCAAGCCTAAACATACTCAAGCGCATTAGATCTTATATCTCGGTCTTATAGTTCGCTATAAGACTGACCTCTAAAACATTTATAAGAACACTTTTACTTGTAGCAGTATTTCCCAAGCATAAATATGCTCAAGAGTAATATTGTTCTTATATATCAGTCTTATATATATCTACAAGATTATCTTTTAAGACATTTATAAGACTACAATCCTGAATAATATTTTGATCTTATACAAGTATTTTATAAGAGAAAACGATCTTGTAACATACTTAGCTGAGACCACTACAAGTTTGTGCCGTCATAGTCTTGCACAAGACTTAATAAGAGCGCTATAAGTTAAAAAAAACCGGCCAAGTGCGAGTCGGACTCGCGCACGAAGGGTTCCGTACCATTTTCTATGAAAACTGAACGCATCTATTACCTACAACTATATGAATAACAAAGTTATAATTTGTGGTTTCCAAAAAATTGCTATTTCTCAAAGACTGCTGTCTGTACCACGTTCAAAATAATTTTCCTCAAAAGTTTATGTAGAGATCTACTTTTGATTTTTTTTTTCATATTTTCTAAACATGAGAAATCAAATCAATAAATAAATCAAGTGCGTTAGGTGGGATAATTGAAGGTTCCGTGATCAGAAATATTTTTCCACGTCTTCCCCATGACTCAGAAAGTGAAGAAGTTCAGAATATTGAAGAAGAATATATCGAAGAGACCACTGACTATGACAATAATCATGAATTACTTAAAGACATTCAATGCTGGGTTATAAAATTTAATTATACTTACTGGTCCTGAACGAACCCTCTACTCTTTTGAACAAAAGATTAAGTAATGTTTTACCTAAAGATGCACGTACTTTATTACATACCAAACAAAGTAAATCCTAAAAAGGAAAATCAGTAATTAGCTGGCTGATTTGAACTGACTTCAAGGTAACCCTAATTTGGTTTTAAAATGGAGGCGAGTAATCTGGACAGAAACTGCTACAAGTACTTGTTTACTTATATAGTACTTAATCAAGAGCAATTTTAAAACATGGCGGATATGCATTAGAATTTATGAAATAATTTATTCGCAACATTATACTAATGTGGTATTTTTCGAAGGGCCCGTGAAATTAACTAAATTCCGATACATATTTACAGTAAATATGACTTCCCACGAGTTCACACGCTATATTTACAATACATTACCGATGTTTTAAAGTAATACAAAATAATAGTAAGTTTACTTTATGTTTTTACGTGCGTATAACACAAAAAATCCGTCAAAGCAACAACGAAAATAACCTGTACTAAAATAAAGATTGCTCTTATAAAATACTTCAGTCAGATACTAACAAGAGGTGTTGCACTTGTAATTGTGTAGTCTCATACATATAAGTGCTATTGAGTTTCGTCAAGTATATTAAAGATAGTTATAAGACTAAATGTTCTTAAACTGGCCCAAATTCGACCTTATAGCATGCTACAAGATTCATATAAGTGAAAATAAATTACTCCTGAAGAAACGCTTTAAGTACTGATTTTGCTTGTTGGCGTCTACTATCAACTTTTTCCAAAGCGCTCCAAGAAGGTAATCAGAGAACATGTATGTACCTTTGCCACTACAAAATAATAAGGCACATCAAGTTTAATATCACCTAAGCGCAAAATCAGATTCATGTTATCGTAGTAATAAAAAAAAACACTAAGTTCCCACACGTGATTTGATGTTGTTCAAACCACCACATTGTAAGTCACATGTTAAAAAATCTGCTGAGCGCTATTTGACTTTTCTGCCGCAGTTTCCTGTCTAGAATAGCAATAGTTAATTTATTAATAAGCAGTCAATGTGAATGTCAATATTTGTACTAGCTTTTGCCAGCGGTATCGCCCGCGTCCCGTGGGAACTACTCGCGCACCGGATAAAAATTTGCCTATATCTTTCCCTCGATAAATGGCTGTCATACACTGAAATAATGTTTTAAATCGGGCCAGTAGTTTCCTGAGATTAGCGCGTTCACCAAACAAACTCTTCAGCTTTAAAATATTAGTATAGATAAAAAAACATATTTGATAATTTTGCTCTCCGAAATATTATGTACTAAATTCTATGTCTACCTATCTAGATGAATGTATGTCATACAAGGAAAAACCATTGTCTGTCAGTGATGCTCCACAAGCCCTGCCTACGGACTGTGGTTGCGACTTATGCCGAATTTCAAACAATACAATTAAACAGAGTTCAGGTAACGTATTTCCTTCCTGCAATTTGTATGCCATTAAAACATCCTGTAAAAAACCAAGTCGCGCAGCTCAGTCTCTCTACCGTAAAAAGTTGTGAGATCAATGTAATACCAAGTCGGTTAATCTATTTAGTCTCTACTTAAAGGACCTTCTGTCTTTAGTTATTACATACGTTTAACAAATAGATCGACTTGGCCATCGCATGATTTGTAAAACAGCACGACGGGCCAGCAACCTAATTCCTTACCAGAGTCCTTCAGAATATGATGATTGAGGTGAGTATCTTAAGAAGTTAATGTTCCTGAAACTTCAATGGCGACAAGAGTACTAATTAATGAATTGGTTTCGAGAATTTCAATCGCGTGAGGCGCGACAGACTAAAGAATCTAATATAATTATAATATTCACTGCGTTTTCATGCGATGGCCAAGTCGTTCTATTTGTTAAACGTATGTATAACTAAAGACAGAATGTCCTTTAAGTAGAGACTAAATAGATTAACCGACTTGGTATTACATTGATTCACAACTTTTTACGGTAGAGAGACTGAGCTGCGCGACTTGGGTTTTTTACAGGATGTTTTTTAATGGCATCTCACTTCTTTTGTAGTAGTATATCTTTACATTACAAAAGCACGTAAAGGGTGTCCTTAGCCCAGGAAACTGAGCAACTTTTCTCTTGGAACATAAGTATAGATTTGTAATGTAGAGACAGACGTTTTTTTTCATAATTCAACATATTTTCTCACGGTTATGTTGTTTCAGTTTCATGGGCTAAGACACCCTTACCCACTCTATACCCATCCCCGTTATTCCTCATATAGTAGATATCGATCTACACCTATTATTTTCTATTATACAGTAATTTTTCATTAACTCAAATGTAACCTTGTAATCCTATACATTTATAAGGATTACAAAGTTATTCATGCAGTTAGTGTATTCAGAAAATGGACCGAAATTTCAAAATATTTAAGTTTTCCCATAATAAGGACACTAAACTCTATATGTATTCTAAATTTGAAGCTTCTATGTCTGCTAGAGTGCTTGGACTTTTGATGATCGGTGAGTCAGTGAGTGACAAAATTCAGAAACTTTAACAAGTTGTCATTCTTAAACTACTGGACAAATTGTCTGAAATTTATAAATACACCGTATTATACAATGCCTAATTAGCTACTAAAAATTCAGGCTTCTTGTTTTATCCACAATGAAATTATAGTGGGTCGAAAATAGCCTGAATTGCTTCGAGAAAAGGATGGTACGGCCGTGCTGCTTTTTCCTGCTTGACTTGGCGGGGGCACTGCCGTGCCCCTGATTGTAACTTTTTTATGTACCAAACGACACACTGCAAGAGTTCACAAAATTATGTAAAAGAGGTACCAATCATGCCACTTTTATAGTACAGTCGACGGCAGAAGTCAAATAACACTTCGATTTTTCCCGATCAAAATTAAGTGTTTCTTGTACCGGAAAAAAACATGTAGGTACGAGTATAATTACGTTCTGAACATTAAATAACAAAGTTGATATCAACTCGAATAGTTTACGTAGCTTTAGGACTTGACATTATGTCCTAAAGAGTAGATATTAAAAAAAAAAACAGGTTTAAGTATATTTTATCTAAAGCTAAGATTGAATTATTGCGTAAATCTACGTACTTAATTAACAAAAAATTATGATGAATAGGTAATCCATTTTACAGGCAACCAGACTGACAATGTTTGTAAATTACCAGTGCCAAATCACATGTTTGATGGATCAATCTCCTAAAAAACTAATATATTATATAACACGTCTTTCAGTATATCTAGCGTATAGTGACCCGAATAATTCTAATCCACATAATGCCTTTCATATTAGTTTACATACAGTAAATCTTAATAAAGTCAATCATTATTATCTCGACTGATTGATGTGACAGAAAAACGCTTAGAAAAAAAAATGCTGTAGAGACCTAGGTTGTACCTGTCGAATTAGGAAAAAGAAAAAATGACATACTGGATTGTTAATAATGTGGGTTGTTACATTATTACATAAGAATAAGGAAGAAATCCTCCTTGCGTAAACATACATAGGTATACACGTCATACTTATTGCGATAAAAAACAAACCGACTTCACAAAACACCTGAAAGGGATAAAAAATAAAACTTTTCACATGGCTCTAGAAGTCGGTGTCTGCAGGTCTGTTGAATTGTGTTTTTTTGCCACCGACTTCTAGAGCCATGTGAAAAGTTTTATTTTTTTATCCCTTTCAGTGTTTTTTTTTGTGAAGTCGGTTTTTGTTTTTTTTGTAAAAAGTTTTTATTTTATGCTTTTCAGTTTTCGGCTCTAAAATAAAACTATATCTTTATATACCCATACCCACCCACAGTGACAGTCGGGCCGACTGTTATAGTATCTCGACGTAAAAAAGCGTACGAAATTTGAAGAGTTCTCTCAATTTCTCCAGGATCCCATCATCAGATCCTGGTCTCCTTACCATGGGACCACCTGTGAAGAACACCCTTTCAAACAAAAAAAGAATTTTGAATATCGGTCCAGCCATCTTCGAGTAATGGTGAACATACATAAAAAAAAAAAAAAAGATACGGTCGAATTGAGAACCTCTCCTTTTTGGGAAGTCGGTTAAAAATTGAACCCTACATGCGTAGATACTCGCTATTTAAACTTATCATAACCGGTCGGGATCTACTCAAACGTGCATAACGTACAGTAAACAAGAATAGTGTACTGAGGTTAAGATCCGCAGTCTAAGTAGAGTAAAAAGATTAACGGGGTTCAGGATTCCATGCAGCCAAGCGCCAACGCTGCGCCCGCGTTTCTCGAACTGTGCTCACTTATTTTTTGCCTCAACAAATCATGTAGGAGATTATGATTAAAACGCTCGAAAAAAATTAAATACCTGTCCGTAAGCTCGTTAAAAAGATGCTGCGCGAAACATCTTGATAAACGAACATTAAAAACCACTCGAACTAACGAATAGAATAATTCCTCAAATATCAGTGAACTTAAAAAAACAATATTATTCTATATCGCCGCAGTTCATCACACAAAATATACTGCAAGCAGAACAGCTTCTGGTCATACTTATAGCCTTATGTTTACTTAACCTTAAGTTGAGCTAATATTGGATTACAGGCGATTGTTCTCTAAACAAAAGATTAATGTGATAACGGAAAAATACGAATGTTAGGTATAACATAATTTGTACAGGGTCATAATTACGAAGAGATAAGGTAGATTACTGCATTTCGTAATTCTGTGGTTACATGGGATTATCGCCTATCTCAGATTTTGGTAGGGAGAATTGCCGCAGTGGTACCTAACCTATCTAAAACAAATTAATATCGAACACGCTATGAAATGAATAAACTTAAAATTAAACAGACATTAAATCGCATAATTATTTCCCCATCAACCATATTTCATAGCCGGTATTTTATTATCGCGTCATGTGCTTTCAGACTCATAATCGTTATTCGTTCGATGAGTTCGTATTGAGAGGGCACTGTTTGTGTTGTAGAGAAAACAACGTGACAATGCATATATTCTCTTCAGGAAATGGAACGTGAATTAAATGTGTCGGTATTCGGGAGCAGGCTTTCAACGATCCATCAATTTATAGATGTGCCAGCAAAGCATCCGAGTGGCGACGTTGCCAACGCAACGTTCGGGTGCACATAAACGAAAGGTGGACTAAAGACTGACTGTCATCAATCGCTATTTACGTCTTAAATGACTGATTTACACATTACCACGTCCATACCTCAGGGTTTAGCAGAAGAACAATTGAATTAAATATTGAAGATATAAGTAGGGCCCTCTCATTTCATACCAGTGCATCTCTCTCAACAAC
>NWSH02000560.1:5944738-5997692 GCA_002382865.2 Heliothis virescens
TATATACATCATTTTTATTTTGCCATTGACAAATACTCTCATTGTACTGGTTTTCACGATGAGTTGTAGTGCAATATTGTAAATGGTCTACTAGCGACTGAATCTCTTAGTGTTTACTGTTTTCTTTTTGTGTAGCAGCAAGTCGTCATGCTCCCTTAGACGGTATTGCTTGCGGTAGCGTCGATGGTCGGGTTGCCTCCCTCCCTCAAAAATGTGCGAGGGGCGATGGCTGATCCTCGCGTTATGCTCGTGAACGGGTGCTGCTGTGTGGTACCAGGTCGTCTTGTTGACTACATATTCTTTCACCCGTAGTTGATATAATTTTTGTTTTAAATTTGGGATGTGAACTGCGGTCCTAGTTAGCCATTTTCATTGTTGATGTAGATTTCTGACTACAATAAACCGTTGCACATGTAGGTGGGCACGCGCTATACCTTAACCTTTTTATAGAATGGAGGCAATAGAATTCTTTTGACACTTTTGTAGACGCTTGAGTAATGATTAATAAGTAAAGGTAAGAATGTGTGTGCTAGCCAACATGGTCAAATACGTCATATTTTATTATACTACATGAATTTTTGTATACTACATGTATTGATTTGTATACAATTGGTTCTTCAAACCATACAGACAGAATTGTGTTGCTGGGGAGTTTGTTCCACCATTTCTTCTTCCCAGCCAAAACACATAGGAAGTGGTGAAGGGCGGGCGTTTTTGGGGCTGTCTTTTGTAAACTTGACCTTCAAAAAGTGCTGATTTTCAGCCTACTTTGAATAAATGCTTTTTGATTTTTGATTTGATTTTAAATATCTTTTATTAATTTTAACAGGCATCTATTTAGGACTAATTATATTATTGTTTTGTCAGCGATAGTTATAGATATAAACAAAATGTGAGCTGGTTAAAGACTTTTCCACCGAAAAATTAAAGAATATCTATCTACTTAATACGACTGGGCAAAGAATTTGTGAAGTTCATAAAAGGGGAGATGTAGGATTGATGGCTAACAGAGAGTAAAAAGTGGAAAATATATTTCGGTGAACAAAAAGTTGGGCGGATAACAAACCAGGATAAATATGTTGCTTCATAAAGAATAAACAGTATTCGCCAACTTTAAAATTCCCATTTTTGAACTATTACTTCTGAAACATCCTGTACAATGGGTCATTATTCTGCACAAAATAAGAAGTAGTAGATGCTGCACAGACTTCTCGCATATGAGAAAATAAAACATCTAAAGTTATCCAAGCCACATTTTCTTAGAAACTGCATGCTACTTTAATAAGATATTTGTTTTTTCTTGTCAAAGAAACTTAATAAGTGTCATCGACATTTTATAATCGACTAGCTTCTGCCAGCGGTTTCACCCGCGTCCCGTGGGGACTACTCGGCGAACCCGGATAAAAAGTAACATATAGCCTTCCTCGATAAATGGGCTATTTAACACTGAAAGAATTTTTCAAATCGATCCAGTAGTTCCTGAAATTAGCGCGTTCAAACAAACAAACTCTTCAGCTTTATAATATTAATATAGATTATGTTATTTATTTATATATAAATAATATCACAAATATATATTTATGTTTTACTGGAATTTGAGAAGGGGTTTTTTTATAAAGATTTATTTTTGTCGCATTTTTTATAACAGACTGTCCCAAACCTATTGACCACGTTATAGATAAAAGGAAACTGAAGTTGTCTGCGCTTTAGATAAGGTAAAACATATGAAATTCCTATAAAGATACACCAAAACTAAATAACAAAAAAACAACGCATGAGCCTACCTATTTATTATAATTTTACGGTTTTACCGTAATCGTACAACTCAAACTACAAACTAATATATAAGATTATTTCCTTTTAAAAAAATATTGTTTTGGGATTGTATAAATTAGCTATTGTATCCACCCATTTAATAAAATACCTAGGCAACAAAAAGACATTTATTAAGGGCACTTAAGCAAATTGTCTATCATGTAATTAATAGTATACTCTATTCTACGATAACCACAATAACAATACCTAACTATGATAAAAGAACAACAGGAATGTTTATTAATGAGACTTGTAATAGTCGAAATTTTTCTTGCTATTTCATTTTAGCAGTTCAAAATGAAATTTCAAGAGCCACAATAAACTTAGATAGAGTAAAATTCCTACAAACATTTCTTAATTAATATATTTTGCAAGTTTCAATTTAAATAAATTAAATCACGTACTTACAATTGCGGTTTTATGATTAAAGAATATTTTATACATTCGAAGAAAATCTTTCACCATGTTTTTTTTTATAATTTAACCAAATAAGAAAAAAATATCACGACATCAAAATAAATTTAAGAAATAAAAATAATCGACATATTCTACGTCCGCTTACTTAGAATCAAGTGAGCCGGATTAAGCTAACTTAAACGGTAGGTAAGTGGAAAAAGTAAAAGCGAGTATTCCCAGAAACCTACACTATGTACCTAGTAGCACAGATTAGGAAAGGCTAGTAGTAATATACTGTCTTCCTGTGCTTTTACCCATGACAAGCATATTGGTAACAAAATGTTAATATGTATTATTACTATTTATTACATACAGTGTAGGCATTATATTTTCTTTGAACATATTTAAAATGCGGGATTTTTCATTTAATTTGTTCGTGGTAGTCGAGATGAGGCCGTTTTGTGGTCATAATAAGTTTATTATTCAACCGCAAAATGAAGCCCTGCTTAATGGGTGGACTATATTTGTTGTAGCCTATATTAGACAAGGGTGAACTCGGGGTTTTTCATAGTAGGAGTTATTGCCCAATGCACAATGGAAAGGTTTTTACGCATGCTGACGTGCAGCGAAAATATTGCTTACTTGGTTAATACTGCACCTTGCATGCGACATCTAATGCAAGTGCGAAGCTCACATGCAAGCCAAGCCTCATCTAAATATTATTGGGCAACCATTTCTTGGTGCCTAATTCTTCTTTCTTAATTTTTTTCCTGGTCCTAAAGAACCATCCTCTAACTAAAATAGTTGCCGATCGATAACCATGTTCAGTAAGCAACAGCAAGTTTTTAGGACATTGGCACGAAAAAAAAATACAATGAAAGCTCGAGTAATTTCATAGACATTAATTGATTGATTGACACGTCTTTTAAAGTATCTAATGGTTTGCAAGTCATGGAATAGAAAAAAAGAAATCAAAAAATGTTACTCATGACTGTACAGACGACAGCACATGAAGTTACCACAATCTGTCAAATTTCTGCAATAGATTTTCAACCTTATCGCAATGGCGGTAGGTTAATGTTTGATTGGTAAAATTTGACAGATTCACATACGTTGACCTGCTGACGTCTGTACAGACAACAGCACATCAAGTTACCACAATCTGTCTTTCTGCAATAGATTTTCAACCTTATCACAATGGAGGTAGGTTGATGTTCGATTGGTAAAATTTGACAGATTCGCATACGTTGACCTGCTGTCGTCTGTACATTGGCTGTCAGAAAAATGTAAGAACCATCATTATCAAAATTTATTAATCAAGACCCTAGACCGTAAGACTCCTTTTCTGTTTGTGCAGGGTTATTTGTAATTCTACGTATATCCTGAAATAGAAAAAGGAAGTTGCCCTTATGTATGGGCGAACTTAAGAGGCTTCCGAGATATTTGAAATTTTCGAACTTCTTTCAACTAGGTACCTGAAACTTCACATTTTTTTCTTCTCTCGCCCGTAATTTTCCACTGCTAGGCAAAGTCCTCCCCATCTTGTTTCCAAACTTCCCGATCTTTCGACCGAGCCCACCAGTCTCGATTATAAGGGCCTCGCCATCTCTTCCGGGGCCTACCCCGTCTGCGGTTTCTATTCTGAGGTATCCACCTGGTAACAAAAGTGGCCCATCTCTCTGGATACATTCGGCTGACGTGTCCGGCCCAGTTCCATTTTGAAAGTAAATAAATTAATTCCTCATGTTATAACCAATGTTGATTAAAAAGCCAAATATAGACTATAGGAGGCGTAATAGAAACAAGATTTATAAGACTGTGATCACTAAATGTAGCTGTATTCCACCTACGTGTAGACCAATATAAATTAATTAATGACCCTTAACATTTTCTCTCATTTTTATCCTTACATAATACCTGCTGCGACAAAATTGCGTGGTACTATTTATCTGTGTTTAACAAAACGCAACCAATAAACCAATGTAAGGAAGTAAATTTAATTTATGAAATAATTGTTATCTTGTAATCTATGTGTATAATAAGGCTATTGATATCGTAATACACTACTTTACATCAGCTGCATATTGAACAGTTTGAAATTATTAGTATTACGAGGATAGTTTTAAATAGAAAAAAAAAAAACTGTTTGTTGGTAAGACTATGATAATATAGGTACCTCGCTTCGAAACGTTTCAGTAGCCGTGTCTTTCACAAACTTGTAATAAGGAAAGAGACTGCCGTAACTTCTGGGCACTCGCAGGGCCAACATGAGCGGCCGGCGCTCGGCCAGCGGTGTGGAAGGGCCAGATTCACCCCTCCAGGACATGACTTCTCACTAAACACAACACTAGTCCGATAACTCTTAACATAAAACATTGTATGCCATCTCCTCATTTGCCTCACTTGCAAAATTACACCAACTTTTTAATTGAACCACTGCCAATCACTTAGTTAATTGAAGAACTGAGGGTATTTTACAATTCAACAAGTAAGTCACAAACGACAGCGCTGTCTAATAGTAAAAGGGTGAACTATGCTTACGGACTGCGTCAAACTGAGCTCAGCAAGAATGATAAGATTTGTTTGAAGTAATAGAATTAAATTACACGAGGAGTGCTTATCAAACTTATCGGTTTATTTACAGAGTCCTGTGCTTCATATTTACCGAGGTATCGTAACCGATGCATTACATTGTAGTGATCAATGTTAGATCGAGGACTGAAGTTGAATATTTAAAATGAAACCCTAGAATATTTCATCAACATATTCCTGAATAAATAAGCTAAAATGGCAATGAAGTTTTTCAACAAATATTATATTTTATTTTCATTTTGTACAGCTTACGCCATCTAGTGGAGCATAACGATACTACTAAACAAAAATTGTTCTAAGATACGATGCGCATGAGCAAGCCTCATATACTACATAATAAAGACACGGAGTTTCATACTCGACATCATAGATGGCGCTGGTTGCAACAAACAACACATTGATAACTATAACAGAAGATAAATCTCGATATACATTGAGTAAGATGAATCGTTTATTTGCCCATTTCACCCGCAAACTTATATCAGATAAGAACGACAATATTTATAGATGTTGTTGAAAGTTTTTATTATCTACCACGAAGACCTAACTTTGGAACATGACTAGCCGCGACATGTTGATCAGAGTTGATCTTGATTTCACGTGACATTTCAATTATCATCATTACTATGATTTTTAGGAAGTATGTACTAAATATTATATTAATTCCGAAACTGTCCAGTCATTCGCTTAGTAATAGGATGTCAAGTATGGCGCCACGACCACGGCAACTCAAATACAATGAACAATTGATTTTCCTCTCCTTGACTGGTTTAAATCTGATGCACTCACATAGGTACCTACAATCATTGATAGATGGTACAATGCGAATAATTCATATGGGACTAGCATCTTGTTAAGATTCCAATAAGCAAATGAACTGTTGATCATTACTGCATTAAACTATACCTACTTACATATTATGTTTAATTGTATTATTCATTTTTTGTTTAGTAAATACTTAGGTAGGTAATTTGCATAATCTCCGTTACTTTTAATCATTTTTTCGTGAACCTATCTACATATCAACAGAATGTTTTGATAAGGTTCTTGCAACGATAAGTTAACTATTTACTGTCATTGAGTGTTAATGATAAGTTATGAAAAAAATGTTCAAGTTTGACTCGTTTTGAGGACTACAATACACATTCTCTGTTTTTTCTTACATATTTATGTCAATAAAACGAATATAATTGACAATAACTTTCACTCTTAATAATATTTAAATAATTTATCATGATTAATTACTAACTATGCAGATGTTTGCGTTTCTGCCAACAATTGCATTGGGCACATTTACAAGCCGGAAAAAATCTCACACTAACAGTGTAGGTAAGTAGATTATACTATGTCGAACATCATTTAGGGACTTCGTTTTTTTTTTATATGAATTAGATACTTTTCGCGGATAAATAACAAAATATTTAGTAATTACCTACAGTTCCCTCTTAGTGCAGTAAAATATGGAGAAGGCGTTCCTAGCTATCAAATAAATTGGTCAACTTTTAAAAGCTATGCATTTGTGTCACATGACAAAAGCGCGGTTTCAAACTGCAATGTAATTACAGCGGATAATGCTGTTAAATAATTTTATTTAGTTTTTATTATCATTTGAATAGCAGAACCTAGAAGCGCAGCGCAAAAATAGCTAAGAAATACTAGGATTCTGTACCTTGCAATAAGCTTTCGTCTGTATAATTTAGCGCTTAGCCTTTCCAAAGCGCCAGCCAGCGGTTCTTAAATAAATGTTGACTCGTATTTTATGTTCGCTCTAATGATCCTACGTTTAACAGCAAATTCATATTTACTACACGCGTAATTATGACTCGAGGCTATTAAAAGCGTTTACAATTCACACATTTCCCATGCAAATAACTTTGACCCAAAATGGTGACGTTTAACTAGGCAATCGAATTAACGCCGAGCCGATTTACATTACTCATGTCACATGTCCTCACTTACCAATTAGAACCAAATCTGTACGATTACATACGTACTGAAGTAAATCTTTTGAGAGTTCTGACAATTTTGAAGGACACTGGTGCTATAATTGCACGCCATGTAAAGTATAAAAAATAATGAGCAACATTGCAAAACGCTGTGCACGCGCAACAATTATAAAAAGATGATAACCCATGTTGTTCATTCACTATCAGTCAGTGAAATAGGATTGTAAAACAATACCATATTGCCATTGCTTATTAATAATTCTTATTAAAACAAATATAAGTAATGAACGAATTATTAGGATAAGTGTTTGAATAGCCATATTAAATCAAGTCAATCGTATTTATGGGGACATGTGATGATGTCATGATCAGGAATAATGACACAAAGCTAGATAACGCGAAGACCTTGGGCGCTTAGTGACTGTTCAAACAACCACTAAGCGCTGCTTGGGTGATGGAAGCGGACTTATTTACTCAGTTAATTACGAAACCTAGTCTGCGAAGTCCGAAGAGATAGCCACACCTCGCCCTAACTAACGTAAAAGGGGAAATCATTATACAATTAGTATAGTATTTTAACATCGAAATAAAGCACGACTGAGAATTTCCATCACAGGCAACTGCGCCTTCAGTTTATACAGTGTATGTCTTGTCTAATACCCGCCGCTGTAATGGCCACCGTGTAGATCAAATTGAGATCAACTTACACCAAACTAATTTAACTTTGTGGGATGTTATTAAATAAGGAGGTCGGATTTAGCCACTTAATGCATTTATGGCTTTTGCATACTAAGTAAGGAATTATTTTGCAATGATAACATCTGCGGTGTCGATAGCGGTTTAAATGTATGCACATTTTATGTAATGTAATGATCATAAATACAATCACGGATGAGAAGGAAAATTAAAAAATAAATACATACATTACACATTATTTGAAATACATTTTAAACGTAGGTACATACATTATATATCGAGTCAGGTTACATAGATATGAGATAAAAAGGTAAAAAATAAGCACCTAGATATTTCTTTCATTTACTCAGAGAGGTCACAGGACAGATAAGAATTTTATCTCAATAACAAACAATATAATAGTACGGGTTTTTACCCTGCTAATTGAAGTTTAGATTAACATTGTTTTCATGAACCTTCATCCATCCTCTTTATATTAAATATCCTTAGCGAATAATATCTTTGACTTCAGCTTCTTCCGTTAGAAACCTTCTTAGCAACAGTCACACACGGGTGTGGAAGGAATGTGGAGTGCAAAAATGTTTCCACAGGCTTAAAAACAATTAAAATTAATAAATTCCTTCCGAATAGCTGTAAACATTAGGAAATATCGATGAAGACAAACAATTGAACGGGCGTTTCTGCTGTGCCCAGCCGTAAATAAACCGAAGTGGCACTCACCCACAATGCGTCATATTTACACGACGGCTAAGCTATGCTTAGGGATCGCTTACGTTGCGTACGGATTGGTTTACAATTTCATTCGCCAGTGAAATATCCAGTGTAATCTGACGCTAAGGCAGATTTGAGACCGAACTTGATGACATCGGTGACATCGTATTTCATGTGGGAACAAAGTACTAACATTTCTCTGAACTTGTACCATGTCATAATCAAGACTATGATAATTATTTTTATTCGTCAACACACATTTTGTCTGTACTCTTGGGAGTCAGTTTCCAGGAATCCTAATTAATTGGAAAACTCGTTGAGCTGTTTATAAAATCTTATCATACTTCAGTCTAAAGGAACTTGGTTTTCATAATCTTTCCATCAAACTTTTGTGGTTGTATTTACACCTTGTTCACTTACGCTATATCCAGAAGGTATTTCTTTAAGAACTAGTAAATACACTACAATTTATATAACATAGTGCGACGCTTTAAAGTGTTTAAGAACTCACTTCATATACGTTTTAATTAATCATTTGCAAGAAACAATTGAATAAGTCCTCAAACTATTTGCGATATCGTCCAATAAAACTTCATTGAAGTACCTACAGAACATTAATCTATATTCCATTATAGGTTTTCTGTCATGCATTCACTTCATAATAACGAGTTAGATAGAAGTAAGTACATACCTTTCGATATGACAAAGGTCAGGGACTAATAACGTGGGTACGTTACAACACGCAAAACAGCTTCCTTGAAATGGATATGGCTAGGTCACGAAACCTCGAAAGAGCGGTATAACGTAAGTCTATTACACCAACTTTCTATAAACCATTGAGCACAACAATATGGAGGCTACATAAGAATTTGCACGGAATCCAGGCAGCTATGCCACAAACCTAATGAACCAATAAAAAGTGAAAGGTCAAGCGAAATAGGGGGTTTATATGAAGGTTCGCAAGTGACCTATTTACCAAGGGGAACACATTTACCTATCTAATTATAATCATATAGTTAGTATCCAGATAAGTAATTGACCTAATCATAAACCTTGTTCTAGGCGGAAGGCGCAGATAATAGAGTAGACATGTTATATCAAACGGATCAAAGAAAATTTGTTTCAACGTTTGTTTCTTAACTTCTTCCATAAGAGGAGGAAGTTTCTAATTCGAATGAATTTTTTTGTGTTTGTTAGCCAAAGCCTGGAGTGACGCGGAAAATTATTGTTCATGACAAGATATGTGCATTTCCCACGTGGGTCCTCACGTACTTGCTGCTAATAAAAAAAAAACTCTAAACTAACTGCGACCCCTGAGATTTATCTAAGCAACCTCCAATTGCAATGCAATTATGCAATTATATATGACATTGTCAGGGAAAACACCGATGTTGAGTAAACACGAATTTATGATTTATTCTGACCTAGCACAGTTAACTAGTAGACACAGGTACATAAAGTGCAAACACGTTTACAAATATTATTACTCTCAAATTCCTGAAAAGTATCAACTGACATTACAGTGAACAAAGTAAATACCAACGCAAGTACCTATTCTGAAAAAACTTTGTCGAGGATAGATCGTTATCTCAGTCATTATTTTACTTATTGTGAACATACCTCCTATTATCTGTACAATACAGAAAACAAAAACGATATGAATATTTGTATTGAAAAGCTAAGTATGTCTTTGATATTGCTGCTGAAGTTATTCAATAGAATGTTTCACATAGAGACCTGAATACCACATAATTAGTTTGATCGCCCAAGGCTGAAATAGATTTATGTTATTTTGCTAAAGACGTGCACAAGAATTATTTATTATATATCTTCAAAGGTTTCGCGATAAAATTATACCTTTGCCCTTTTCTTGATAAAACGCTTCCTCTCTCTATTATCAGTTTATAACTAGTATACTTATAATTTGTTCTTCAGGCTCCCTCGTAACCTGATAAAGGTGTCTACATAAACATTTTTGTCAGCTAAACAGTCTTGTATAAACATTTTTGCAAAGTTGACAACTTATAGCTTATAAAAATAATGTATTTAATATTTCTCTCTTTTTTCTCGTTTTCTAGACTTCCTTGGAGCAACAGACCTTGTCACGAAGAAAATTAAGTTGGTTTTACACTGACAATAAAACGATAGGTCACATGAAAATAGTAGTCAAGATATTATTATTGTTGTCGGCACCAAAATAAACAGTAGTACAGAACAATTTCAAGACATTAGTTACGTGCGTTCCGGGTGGCCTTATGTTAATGTGTTTGCACTAGTAAACGAATGAATGACAATTCAAATAATGCAATTCACATATCAATCTAATACTATTTGTTTGTGCCAATAAAATTTCAATTAAATCTTTCTCGACTAAGATATGATTAACTATTCTAAATTACTTTACGTCAAATGGGACATGAACCGGCAAAATATTGATATCAAGAAATTGTAACTGCGAGACAAATGTCAGACTTTCATTGAACGTTAGTGCTCCTCGGGATCGGTCTGTTAGAAAAAGACCGGAAGAAGACATGCAGCGCCGACCCTAAACAATGTGATATACTTGGGGTAAAATCCTGCTTGGAGATGGGGCAAGTTTATTTGCCCTGCAACGTCTATTGGACCAAAAACGAATAGGTACTGATGGTATAGCCTTCCCAAGAGAAGATACTTCAAGATACGTAGTCGGTTGTTAACGATTATAATCCTTAAGAATTTAAGTCCATTCCTGAGAATTATCATATGGAATTCTCAGATGAGTGAGTTCTGAGTTCTCTGTCTTAAAATACAAACTGCGTGTTATGATTGCCAAAAGCGCTAAGGACCACAATTGATGGCAAATGATCTCAATTACTTTTGCGCAAATACTATTCCTATGTTGAGAAATATAATGACGGTTCGGGTCTTAGAATTAAATACCATGGGAAAATATAAGCGTAATAACTGTCATTATGTAGTAAATTATAATTTAGAAATAAGCCTTAATAGCATCCGTGATGACGATGACTATGTTGTTTCGACTACCGAATAAATAAGTTAATTCATCAGCGATTGGATACAGAACATTTCGAATAGTTCTCGCTCAAGATGTTCACAAGTTGATATTGGAACAACAGCATTTCTAGGTTGCTCGGTGAGTTTCCCTAAGGGATATTCTATCTCGATCTCTCTTTTCCTATAAGTTTACTAGGTCAAATTCCGTATCTGCAATCTATGAATCTTGCCGCATTATGAATAGGAATCTGGATTACGTAAGCTCTGAGACAGTTCAGCTACTGTCTTTATAAGATTTTGTTTTCCCATTTTATCTTAAACAAAACTTTTGAATCGTAATTTCGTGGTGTTTCATTTGTGTTTTTTTAGTTGCTGTACAAAACTGAAATTATCTTACTTAAGGTTTTCCGGTATGTATCCTACGGACGTGCTTTAGGGACTATCATCGTCTTTTATCTGTAGTTATATCCTCAAATTAAGTATAGGAATATTTAGAAGTTGTTAATCTTTTGCTTGGTACGTACTGGGTACAAACTAGGTATGTTCATGACAACAATATGTTTCAATTCAATAAATTTGTAACATTTAATTGAATCGTTGCATAACACATCATGACACAGACGTAAAGGCAGCTCTCGTGATGACAGTTGACTGTCAGAATTAAATTGAATGCACGCGCGTCGTTCTTGGTAATTTATCAGACTTACGACTTGTATCTACGTGTGAGTGTTATTGCGTACAGCTGTAACTGTCACAGAACACTGATATCCAAATGTCTTGCGATTTAAGCAAAGCTGACGTCGAGATATCTTAGATAGATAGTATTTCAACCTAAGATAAAAAGTGTCATTCCGATTATGTTTGAGATAGTAAATTTTGTTCAAAATATACATAGTGGAGTTACTGGGGCGTTAAAAACGGCAAAATCTCGGATCTCTCAGCAACTTTATAGAATTCAATGATTTTTGCGGCAATATGTTGTGAATAACATAAATAATAATGTCTACCTATTTAAAAGCTGTGCATTTGATTTTTAACACGCTTTTACTAGGTCCACTTGTATGTAACTAACTAAATGTACCTAATCAAATCTAAAATCACTAATTCACCATCTTCCAAGGACCGTAGCATCATGAAAATTGGCAGTTGTATGTAGTTTGGATGACAATACAATAATATGGTACTGTCGAACTGATCTCATGATGGAGCCGAAACGTATGAACTGGAACTTTATGATGGAACATCGTATCATATCCGTGTTTGGACTTTTTAGAAAGGTCGTGTAATGAACTTTGACCACGATAAGGTTTCAAAGTCTGATGAGGAAGCCGATTTTTGGCTTTTACGTGCACTTATTAAAGCGTGTTTTTCTACCCAGCAGTGTGTGTCAGCTGGTCTACCCCCTCTAGTAATGAGTCATATATTATTCGAAAGATCTTTTCAAGTGCAACATTTCGTATCAACATACTACTCACAAATAGTTAGTACTTTAGATGCTGAAGCACCGTTAAAGCATATAGTCGAAACATGTTTTACAGTTAATGTACATATTACACTACAATGTAGATAAGTCATATATCAATCAAAAGGTCTTTTAAGCGCTACATTTACACGCCACTTACCAATTTTTAGTATTTCAGAAGATGTGACTTAACTAAGGTGTATTGCCGTTACTTAATAGGGATTTAAGGAACGATATCTTCCCTCTAGTTATGAATCATATACCAATCAAAAGGTATTTTTAAGTGTTGCATCTCGTCTTAACGTACAACTCACTAATTCTTAGTATTTTAGCAGATATAGCTTAACTAAAGGTAATTGATGATACTTTGAAAGGTTTTGTAAAGAATAATATCCCCTCTCTATTAATGGGCTATATATTAATCGTTAGGTCTATGTTAGCGCTACATTTCGTCTTAACACACCCCTTATCAATTCTTAGTATTTTAGAAGGTGTAGCTTAACTACGGCGTAGTGTCGATACTTTATGTGGATTTAATGGAATGATATCTCTCCTCTAGCAATGAGTCATATACCAATTAAAAGGTTTTTTAAGCCCTACATTTTGTCTTAACACTCTACTTACCAGGTCTTAATAATTGAGAAGATGTGGCTTAACAAAAGTGTATTGCCGATACTTAATATGGATTTAAATGTACCCCGGGGTGGTTTTAAGAAACATATTTCACGATCAGTAGGTGCTAAGGCCGTTACCGCTAGTACCTAGCCCGAAATTAATCGTAGTACGTTGCAGCTGCCGTTTCTCCCTTCCCGTCCGGCTAACTGCTCATGATCTCTTGGACTCCTCAAATTGAATGAAACGTTGGAAAGATGTTCGTCTTTCTCTATTTAAGTAAGATTTAACGTAAAACTAAAATTAAAAAAAAATCAATATTAATTTTTCATATTTTTTTGTTTAAATAATGAAAAAAATAGTTGCACAATATAATTTTTGGTAGAAGATACGTTTTAGAGTATAAAGAACAAGATCCCGTTGGTTTTATGTAGATTGATTCAGTTACCTAGAGATCCGAGGTGAAAACCCCCAGTAACTCCACTAACAGAAAAGCAATGTTATTAAACATTGTTTTGAACAAAAGAGGAAAATTGATGAATGTTATTATTATAGCAGCCACGGTAATCGGCCACGCATCCGCTACCAGTGTTGACATACATTTAAGGCTCTTGAATTAGACAACGCTCTGTTAGGTCAATGGCAATTGATTCGGGAGTAGGGCGTGCAGTTTTCTAGTTCGGCATTGAAGCAATTTGATATGGGCAGGTAGGTACACGGAATTTTACTCGGTAACATAACGCACAGCAGGCTTAAAAACTACAAACACGTGTAACCAGAGAGTGTTCATGTGTCAATAAAGTTTGTAGGTGACTCATATGAAATTACGATCAGAAAACTGGATTTAAAAAATGCAGAGTTGAATGTTTTAGCCGGTAGTACAGACAACGGCACGTCAACGTATACCAATCTGTCAAATTTTACTAATTAAATATTAACCTACCGCCATTGCAATAAGGTTGAAAATCTATTGCAGAAATTTGACAGATTGTGGTAACTTGATGTGCTGTTGTCTGTACATTTCAAACTAAAAGGTTGAGGTCTATAACTGCACTGACTTTATCACTAACAGCTTTTATAAATAACACCAGGCGCAATCAGACCGAGACAATGCATATTTTTTCCAGTTCACGTTTATATCGATGACCTCTTTCAACAGGTAAACGACCACCGTAAGATCAGTCAAGAAAGACCTTTAGAAAATTTGAAATCACAACCTATTCTATATTGCAGGTGTGCATGCAAGACAGGTTTACACGTTCCTCAAAATTTCCTTAAACGCAAAATTCGGCAGAAATAGCAATTTCTTAGTAACGTTACTCCATGTCATATTTTATAGGAATTGTAACTGTAAAAGATAATACTTAGAAAGATAGATAAGGTTATGGCGAAAACGAAAATGAGAACTGCATAGAAAGAATAGTTAGGTATGCACAATCAACATGTTATGAAACAATGGCATGGCAAGACTTTCTTGCACGGAGCGACGACTCATTGCACAAAACAACAACAAACGACAACAAACAGTGGGTAATAGACATGCGCTATTTCAAAAATGGTTATTATTGCCGTCTAGGCGATATTATTGTATAGAATATTAACTTCTATACCTCGTGACCTTTGTTGGGCTCCCCGCTCCAGATATCCCTCCAGTGGATCAAGTGGTGCAAATGGTTCCGGTAGTTGTGCTGACGATGGTGGTGGTCTCTCTTCTTGCGGGACTCGGTGGGTGAGGGCGGCGCGGTGAGAGACTCCCGTCGTCTCGTCACCGGGTTCACCACCACCGCCTGCAGCTGCGCCGTCAGCAGACATTCCGTCTCCGGGCCCTCGTCGGACGATATACTATCCGTGAGCAACCTCGCCGACCTCGACCCGCGAACACCTTTGCTAGGTCCACACGGAGAATCTTCATTCTTCATTTTAAAACTGATCACACATCACAGATGAAGGTAACGTAAATTTCACTAGGTAGTGGTTACGGTTTCGCGTTCATAGGATTTCGCAAACAGAACGACGGCGCATACGACGATGCAAGTAACGTGTGGCGCGGACGGCGCCAGAGACAGACTGCGGCGCGGTGGCCGGCGGCGGGCGCACGTGGGTGACGACGCAGCGACGTCAAAACAACGGCGCCGCCGAGACTCTTGAATCCTAAAGTTTGCAAATTTGTTTCCTTATACTGAAGGCTTTTGTTACAGTTCAAAATGAGTATCTTTTACGTCAATATGAGACAGTGAATTTTGGTGAGCCAAAAATATTTTTGTTGTTAGCAGTACCTTAATAAACTTAAGTGGGGGAAATAGTAAAAAAATATTTGTAAATCGGAGGTGTGCTAATTATGATGAATACGGGATAGATTTGATTGCTCTAAATATAATTCAGAGTCATTCAATATTATGATGCTTCTATGTTCTATATTCCACAATCAAATCATATTTCTAGTTTGTAAATCTTCTTATCATAAAAGAAAGTTGTGTTAGTTACACTATAACTCAAGAAGAGCTGAATTAATTTGGCTGAAAATTGGTGGGGAGGTAGCTTAGAATCAAGAGACGAACATTGAATACTTTTTTCCCTGTCCAGGTACGGGAAGAACTTCAATCAGGATGCATGTGAAGCCAGTAGTAGCAACTAGTAATATGTCAATATATCAGATTCCTTATGACTTCAAAAGTCACAAGGAATCAAAACGGTATACAAATATTCCATTCAGGATAAAAATACAGTTTTAACTCTACAACTGCTTACCTTTTTATTAGAAAAACAACAAAAACAAACAATGTTTTATGAGAAAAGATACTTTACTGCTAATAATTTTCTTTTCAGCCAAAGTATTTTAGCTATGTAACAGAGACAGTAACAGATTTTAGTTTTGATAATAACTACAACAGACTAATACTCCTAATAATAATATTTTGTGGAGTCAAAATTTCACTTTTATTTTGTATAAAATATGTTTGTACATACTGTAATCAGAATTACAGTCATCAATAATATTTCATAGTTGGAAAAAATATTTAAGACTACATAATTTTTATCCTCAGAACAGTAGGTCAGGGGTTATCAAGAGATAAACACAACAGGCCTAAATGAAAAGTACAGTAACCAAACTTGTATTAGATTATAACAATGCCTAACTCGCAAATGTTTAATAGGAATAATTAATAATAACTAAATTAAGTTTCATTCTGTGGCTTTTAGACCACAAAATGTCTCACGACGAGAATTATTTGGAATACAGTGGAACTATTACACTATCTTGTGTCCGCAATTGTAACATAAACGAATCCCATTTTAATATTACCCGAGTGCATTTGCCATTCATTTTAATAATTTAATTAACAAAGAAATTGAAAAATCTCTACTTACTTGTCGTGTGATCAATATAAGATGGAAAGAAGACGAACTGTAACCACTACACTTACATTATTATTTCGTTAGAAAGGATTTGTTATAAATAATAATTTTATTACTCAAACACAACGGGAAATAAATTACTCATTCTTTGTTCTTCCAGTCAAACAATACAAATTGTTGCAGTGCGCGCATGTTTTTTTTTTGAATTTTGACATTACATTTTTTATTTTAGAGAAATCCCGTCTATAAAAGGCATCAAAAAGAAATATCGATATTTTCACTTAGGATTAAACCTTGATTCGGGATTTCTGGAAGAAGTTTTAGGCGATTAACTGAGGGAAAAGACTAGGTTTCGTGATGCTACCAAAAAAAAGTTTTGACTCATGAATGAAAATAATGCGTGACGTGACGTTGTCTGTCAAATGTCAATGAGTAGTACATGTGTAAAAATATTTTATTTGTACTTTAAAATATATTTCTAAATGAACAAAGTCTTACTCAACACTCCAACGAAACTATTTTATTATTACGAATTGTACAGCCTAACTTAGCTATGGCGCTACCACTACTTCCACAGAAAAAATATTACAGACAGCGTGCACATTCTAACCCGATCGCCGATCATTGTTTTGAATAGTAAGTTTCAATAATAATTGATTAACAATGAGTTAGTGTTCAGGATTTTATTAAAGTTTACTCGCTTTGCAGCCCAACTCACCCTGATGATTATGATTGGTCGGTGTTGTACCCTACAATTAACAAAGAAAATAAAGATAAACAAGTTGAGTTTCTGGATGTTGGCTGTGGCTATGGCGGTCTTTTAGGTTTGTAAAATAATATATTGCATTACTATTTCACACACTTATTTACCGCTTTCAGTGTCAAGTTCTAGATTATTGATCAAGTGACCGTGAAGACAGGGTATATAATTAATGCCTTTCACTGGTAAACTACAGTGAAATTCAAAATACTTACATTACACTGTCTGATTATTGTTAATTTTAGTGGTATGCTGAGTCTACCATAAAGTAACAGGGACCACTAGTTGTATATTAAAGAAACGTCCTGAATCCCAAAGAAATTAGTTTATATTCTTTAAATTTCTTATGTTTACTTGATAGATGTTTTATTGAATTACAGTTACCCTGTCACCCATGTATCCAGAAAATCTTATGCTGGGTTTGGAGATCCGTGTGAAAGTATCGGATTATGTCAATGATAGAATTCAAGCACTCAGATTGCAGTATACTGACCAGTACCAAAATGTGGCTGTGTTGAGAACAAATGCTATGAAGTATCTGCCAAATTTCTTCCATAAAGGACAAGTAAGCCTGAACATCAACTTGCTCATTAGTTACTCGCAAGCCTTGTAATATTTATAATTAGTAAATCATATTTATTTCAGCTCAAGAAGATGTTCTTTTTGTACCCAGATCCACATTTCAAGAAGGCTAAACACAAATGGAGAATTATCAATAAATGGTTGCTCTCTGAATATGCTTACGTGCTTGCTGAGCAGGTAAATTATGTTTTGTTATATCAATTGAAGTTAGTCATATACATGTAAGGTGCTTTGGATTTTATATATTTTTTATTTATTTTTTAGGGTATAGTTTATACTATAACGGATGTGAAAGATTTAAATGAATGGATGGTGTTCCATTTTGAAGAGCATCCATTATTTGAAAGGATACCTGATGATGAATTGGTATGTCTTTGTCTGATATTTGTGCTATCTATAAAAATATAATATTAAAATGTAAATGATGACTATTTCAGAAATCTGATCCAATAGTTGAGAAGTTATATGAAAGCACAGAAGAGGGGAAAAAAGTCACAAGGAACAATGGAGATAAATTTGTTGCTGTATTCAGAAGGATCCCTGATAGAGTATGAAATGTTAAATACTTGTTGAATGACAAAATCACTTTATTTTGTTACACTTATTACGTAATAAAGAGTAATAACAGATAAAAATATATGGCTATATTATTGCTCTACCACATCAGGTTAAAATAAGTTTCTATAATATATTGGGTATAGTAATTCAATAAGAATATGTAACATTGTAGTAAGAGAAAAATGCAAAAGAGTAACAAATCATTTCATAGATTATTTACCAAGCTTCTTTTCCATAAGGATGACCCATCTACCAAGTGGTCGCGATATATTCAAATGTTTGCGCATATGTCCTGAGGCACCCAGTAGCCAAGTTTTGTTTTCCATCCATACTTTGTCAGATAAAAGTGAGAATAATAGTGCTGCCCAAATTTCTGCCTGATTTGGGTACATATGAAGACCCTGTTTAGCTAATAAAAAGGCCTTTACATGATCTCCAGCCATATGTTCAGCAATACTTGCAGAAGCCAAAATATTTCCAAAGTTACAATTATATTCTCCATAGTGAGCTGAACACAAGGCTTTTTGGGCGCAACAACTTGCAACTTTAGCCTTCGTATTAGTGGCTCTAAGGCAATACTGAGCCATACAAAACCATAAGAGAGCATTGCTTGGATGATCGTGAAGGCTGTCACTCAACAGCTTTATAGCCAGGTCCATGTTGTTTTCACAGACTGAAAGATAGGATTTCAAAAAACCTATATCAAATCCATATTCACTATCTCTCTCATATTTTCTTAACTCTCCTAAAGCTAGCTTCGATAAACTTTGATCAGAATGTATCAATCCCAAAGAACATATGGCAAATAAACTATGTGCTGTTGGCTTTTTCTGTGATATCTGTATGCTATGGAACAAAAGTGTTTTGGCATCATCTGCACCCTTGTACATGTAAACAATTCCGGCCATGGCTACCAAGAGGTCTGCCTTTTCAGAATCTTCATTACTCAGCCAATGGAGGGCAGTATCATAAACAGAGTAAGACTCTTCATATAGGCCTTTCTTGTAAAGTGCTAATGCTAAGCCAGTAGTAGAGTCGAAGCTTGCTTCAGTTATTGCTTTGAATATTTTTATTGCTTCATCATATTTCTCCATCCTCACTAAAATTCTCCCAATGTTCAAAAGTGTTTTGTTCTTGTTCTCTTCTTCTGCATATTTAAATGCCTTTTCATAAGATTGTATAGCAGATCGGAGCAGGCCGTACCTCTCTTGTAAAATTCCCAGTATGTTATAAGCACATGCATTAGAAGATTCAAAGTTGCAGTACCATTCAACTAAATCTATGCCATATGGAACTGCATGAAGACCTTCAATTTCATATTTTGCTTCTGAATTTTCTTTATATTTATTATTTTTTAAGGTCCTGCATACCCAATCTGCATATCCGAGTGCACTCTCGGGGTGGTAGCCCAAGCGCGATGCGTGTCTGAACAGATCCATAGCTTCTTCTTCACGAATTGCTTCAGCAATTAATGCCTGACCTATCCAACTTTGCGGGTGTGATGGTAGCGCCGATTGGCCTCGTGAGAAACAGTAGTTCGACAATTTATACAGTTTCAGTTTCAAATAGAGTGTACCTAAGTTACACCATATTTTTGCGACGGACCATTTTCGAGTAACCATTAGGGCTTTAATGAAGCAGTGTTGGGAAATTTCATATTTCTTGATAGCTAAACATATTTTTCCGAGCAAATTCCAGTTACGCCAAGCAGTTGGCTTTTCCTTTATACAGTTTAATGTTAAGTTGAATGATATGTGACAGTTAACAACTTTTTTTGTTTCATGATAAAAGGCCAGGTATGCATATGCTAAGTCATATGATGATACTTGCTGCTTCTGTTTTGCAATATGTGAGTAACAAGCAATTGCTTGAGGAAATATTTCTAGTTTATCTTTCCTCATGGTTTCACCATTGTTACCATCAACCTTTGTCAACTGAGGCATGTAGACATAAGCATATTTATTGGGCAATTTAGTGATAAACATCAAGTTGTCTGCTAATAATTTCCAAAAACATAAATATTGATTTTGTTTAGACAGTGCTTTTGTTATGTAATCAATAGCATACTGTGCACAATCCCTAGCAGTGCCATATATTTTAGCTTCCACTTTTTTCTTGGCAATTCTCATCCAAGTTTCGGAAATTCCTTTGAGAGCTAAGTATGAGTAAGGTTCAATTAAAAATACCTTTTCAAATGTTGATATAGCCTCTTCATATTGTGTTAATAGTGAATAAATGTGGCCAATCCTAGTAAGACAATGTTCAGACTTGCTTGCATCTAAAGTCATTACTCTATTGTAAGCTCGTAAGGCAGATGTATATGACCCTCTTGAATAATAAGCATCAGCTAAGCACTCAAAAGCAGTAGTATCATTGTTGTTTATTTTAATAACATTCCTGAAATTCAATATGGCATTTTCCCATTCCCTTTTATTTAAATAATGCAGCCCTAGTCTAAAGTTAACCCATGGTTCTATTGTGGAAGCATTTTTCGTTAATTCTTGCAGCAACTCAAAGTCATCTTCCTTTAGATGTAACTTGACATAAACTTCACTAAGACTCTTGACAATACTGTTGCTAATTGTGTTCAGACTATGAGCTTTCTCATAACATTTCTTAGCTTTCTGTAGGTCAGATTTATGATGATGGTAAAAGTGACCTAAATACAAAAATGTATCAGCATGATCAGGGTTAAGTTTAGCAGCTTTTAGAAGATTTACCAAGCATTTATCATACTGCTTTAATTCCCAGTATGCTTTCCCCAAGTAGAATATATCAAGGGCATTATTTGAATCTTGCAGTAAATTGACCACTTCATCATACTTATTTTGCTTTTGTAGCAATAAGGCTTGAAGTGGCTTGTGATAGTCAGTTGCTTCTAAATGCTTCATGATATGGTCAGCAGGTTCATTAAGTTCAATGTAACATTCTGCAAGACTGGCCAGCTCAAATGGTTCCATAACATCAGTGGCTATGTCTTTGGCACTGTTTAAAGCCTGTTGCCATTTCTGTTGTTTGGTCAGAGATAAAATTAAAAATCTTTTGAGTACTACAGCAAATTCTTGAGTTTTTACTTTATTCAAAAAGTTTGTTGCAAGTTTTTGTGTAACTGACCACTTCTTTAACATAATTGTACATTTTATAATGAAAGTTGCTTCTGTAACATCTGCTTCATGATAGTTTACTAATGGTACACACTGTTTGTATGCTTCTAGATATAAACCTTTATCATAGCATATCATACTTCTTAGTAAGCTTGGATATTTGGAATTCATGATGCCTTCGCTGATTGCATCAATGTGTTGCTCTATATCAAAATTACAGAATGACATTTTCTCAACATACTTTATGCATAATTGTTTGCAGAGCCACTCTCTTAAGAGAACATTTGAGGGGAAAAACTTAAGATGAATTATTTCTTCAACAGCAGACGCAAAATCTGACTTCTGGATAATAACTTTGCATTGCAATATTTCAAGTGAATCCCTTGGGTCTTCATTGTAAATTTTGTGCAAAACATTTAAAATTACTGGTATGATTTCTTCATCACATGATATATCAGCTTTCAGAAGTTCTAGGAATTGTTTTTCAGCAGATTGAAATAAAGCACTCCCAAGTTCTTTAGTTAGGTAATTTGCCAAATTGTTTAAGCATTCTTTGCTTTTTAGTGCACATCCTAGCTGACCAAGTTTTGATATAATTTCTATTGTTTTTTCTTCTTCCATTTGCAGATTAAGCATCTCATTGTAAATGCCAATTAGTTTTACTTTGTCAGCATTATTTTCTTTTCTTTCATAATAGTTGGCAAGGCCTTGCCAGGCGAGTGCATGATCAGGTTTACTAGCTATGGCTTTTTGATAGGCTAATGGTGCCTGGTCAGAATCTTCCAGAGCTTTTCCAAGTAATACTAGACCAAAATAATTTTGTTTGTCTTTTCTTAATATATTTTTACAGCATTCTTGGGCTTCTTTGAAATTTTTCTCATCAATCAGTTTTCTTGCATCTTTTAGTAAAGCTTTTATGTCAGCCATCTGAAAACATCATTTGCATAAGTTAATGGTCATAGGTATAACTATGTCAGTCGAATTATAGAGGAGGTGAAGGTTGTGGCATGAGTTCAGGAATCGGCATTCAATAGGTGAAAATGGAAGGAATTGGACCAATAAGAGCCAGGCGCTTAAACTGAAGAAGTTAGTGGTAAGTAGGAAAGATCAAATTATGCAGTAAGTACCAACACAATTAGATATATCTAAGTCGAAAATATGGAATATGTTATGAAAGACACATTGTAATGGCATTTAAAGTAAACTGTTTCTAAGCAAGATGACATTTCTTATCAGAGGAGATGCAGACGATGCGAGTCAGGTAGTCCCATAAAAGCGAATTGCCGATTAATCTAAAAATAATTAGTAGCTAATAAAAAAAGTAATACAATTCATGTGGAGTATCAAATTAACGATAGCTTACCGTATTTTCTTGGTTATACTAGTTTTATTTAAAAGATATAAACATTCCAAATATTGGTGGTGTTAAAATACACAGGGATTCTGCTCGAAAAAGTCTAAATCTGGTTTTTTTTTCAAGTGTCGGCAAGTCTGGAAAGAATAACAAGTTGATGTCAAAACAGCTGTCATAATGAATATCTGTCAAATAACTAGAGCAGTATTAAGAATCGACTAACTACATAGTTGAATGGATCCAATTAACAGAAAATACAGTCTGGCGATGCAAGATAGCTTGAGTGAAATCCAGTGGTCCAGGACCACAAAGGGAACCAAATAAACTCATTCTGGAATGATCTTTATTTGGTCAATTAAACTTAGTTACGATATATAACCTTAATTGTCAAGAAACTTCATACAATATCGTTATATTGCGCAGTTATATCGTGTACCACCTTCTTCTTTTCTTTCTGGTCGTTCCCTCAATGCTGAGGATCGTGATTGTATGTCAATTGAGNCTTTATTCAAAAAGTTTGTTGCAAGTTTTTGTGTAACTGACCACTTCTTTAACATAATTGTACATTTTATAATGAAAGTTGCTTCTGTAACATCTGCTTCATGATAGTTTACTAATGGTACACACTGTTTGTATGCTTCTAGATATAAACCTTTATCATAGCATATCATACTTCTTAGTAAGCTTGGATATTTGGAATTCATGATGCCTTCGCTGATTGCATCAATGTGTTGCTCTATATCAAAATTACAGAATGACATTTTCTCAACATACTTTATGCATAATTGTTTGCAGAGCCACTCTCTTAAGAGAACATTTGAGGGGAAAAACTTAAGATGAATTATTTCTTCAACAGCAGACGCAAAATCTGACTTCTGGATAATAACTTTGCATTGCAATATTTCAAGTGAATCCCTTGGGTCTTCATTGTAAATTTTGTGCAAAACATTTAAAATTACTGGTATGATTTCTTCATCACATGATATATCAGCTTTCAGAAGTTCTAGGAATTGTTTTTCAGCAGATTGAAATAAAGCACTCCCAAGTTCTTTAGTTAGGTAATTTGCCAAATTGTTTAAGCATTCTTTGCTTTTTAGTGCACATCCTAGCTGACCAAGTTTTGATATAATTTCTATTGTTTTTTCTTCTTCCATTTGCAGATTAAGCATCTCATTGTAAATGCCAATTAGTTTTACTTTGTCAGCATTATTTTCTTTTCTTTCATAATAGTTGGCAAGGCCTTGCCAGGCGAGTGCATGATCAGGTTTACTAGCTATGGCTTTTTGATAGGCTAATGGTGCCTGGTCAGAATCTTCCAGAGCTTTTCCAAGTAATACTAGACCAAAATAATTTTGTTTGTCTTTTCTTAATATATTTTTACAGCATTCTTGGGCTTCTTTGAAATTTTTCTCATCAATCAGTTTTCTTGCATCTTTTAGTAAAGCTTTTATGTCAGCCATCTGAAAACATCATTTGCATAAGTTAATGGTCATAGGTATAACTATGTCAGTCGAATTATAGAGGAGGTGAAGGTTGTGGCATGAGTTCAGGAATCGGCATTCAATAGGTGAAAATGGAAGGAATTGGACCAATAAGAGCCAGGCGCTTAAACTGAAGAAGTTAGTGGTAAGTAGGAAAGATCAAATTATGCAGTAAGTACCAACACAATTAGATATATCTAAGTCGAAAATATGGAATATGTTATGAAAGACACATTGTAATGGCATTTAAAGTAAACTGTTTCTAAGCAAGATGACATTTCTTATCAGAGGAGATGCAGACGATGCGAGTCAGGTAGTCCCATAAAAGCGAATTGCCGATTAATCTAAAAATAATTAGTAGCTAATAAAAAAAGTAATACAATTCATGTGGAGTATCAAATTAACGATAGCTTACCGTATTTTCTTGGTTATACTAGTTTTATTTAAAAGATATAAACATTCCAAATATTGGTGGTGTTAAAATACACAGGGATTCTGCTCGAAAAAGTCTAAATCTGGTTTTTTTTTCAAGTGTCGGCAAGTCTGGAAAGAATAACAAGTTGATGTCAAAACAGCTGTCATAATGAATATCTGTCAAATAACTAGAGCAGTATTAAGAATCGACTAACTACATAGTTGAATGGATCCAATTAACAGAAAATACAGTCTGGCGATGCAAGATAGCTTGAGTGAAATCCAGTGGTCCAGGACCACAAAGGGAACCAAATAAACTCATTCTGGAATGATCTTTATTTGGTCAATTAAACTTAGTTACGATATATAACCTTAATTGTCAAGAAACTTCATACAATATCGTTATATTGCGCAGTTATATCGTGTACCACCTTCTTCTTTTCTTTCTGGTCGTTCCCTCAATGCTGAGGATCGTGATTGTATGTCAATTGAGATGTCAATCTTCTCCACTCGGTCCGGTTCTGTGCCATATGTACCGCTCCCTGTATCTGGCCTCCAGTCGCACTCTTGAGTTGGTCCACCCATCTGGCTGGCGCTCTTCCTCTAGCGCGCTTCCCCTCCACTGCTTACCGCCTTAGACTGATTCAATTTTAATAACTTAATTAAATGTATGGTTCAGAATAAAACTTGCATGGACCACGTGGCGTGAGGTTTCAATAATATGTTTTTGGCTGTATTGGGACGTGAGACATCTCTAATAACACAATATAACCAAAGACAAATAGATTCTTTTTATTTTTCTTTATGTTGGTAGAGCTGCTCATACGTCAGGGAATAAATAATGTCACTTTCTTTTTCAAATCAAATCGACTTCACAGTTCGGAGTTGTAAACAAAACAATGCATGATAACTTTATTTTCTCTTCTTTAAATACATAACATTATGGCTAACTCTGAAATTCTTTCCATGTACATCAAAAAGCTGAGTAAGTCTATTTTCAAGATATTTTTCTATCACGTAGAATAAAGTTACAAATTGCAGTTTCATCATTTCAGGTCATCCTTTGAAAGAAATCCGCGAACGTTCACTGCTGTTATTGATAGCCAAGTTGAAGTTAGGCTGGGAGCTTGAGGATGAGTTGTCGGGCACCAGAGCGTTGTTAGAAGCACTTTTGGCTTGGTTCCATACCCCACAACAGTCGCTACAAAGTGAGGCATTGGAGTTGTTACTGACAACCATAAAGGTATACATTTGCTTTATTGGTATAACGACTGAACCGGTTCTGAATATAATAAATTATATCAATGCAGGCCTTGGTAAACTGGAACTAAATGCTGCCAGTAAGTGGTAATTGGCGAAGAAACCTGCTGGGGTTTCTTTGGTTGTTATGACTTATGACAAGGTACATGATAAAATATGTAAAGTCAGATGAATTTTGCCATGGAGATTGGTGGAGATGATAATAGGCAAATTTTTATCTAAAACTAGTATCTGTTTTCTGCAGATTTGTGTCCCAGGGAAACTTCTTCCCATAACCATACAAAATATAGCAACTGTAAGAATTTTTCAAATTGGATCAGTAGTTTACAAAAAAATATTCCTTTTTATTGTATTCATATAAATTTCCTATTTCTAGTAGTGCCCTTGGCATGAGAGTAAAGCACAGCAATAATTTAAATTACATTTATTTCAATTTCAGACCAAAGCAGGTGCTTACATTGTCAGAGAGTTTGGCATAGAGACCATTCTGTCAAATCTGAACACAATCAAACACAGGATTGCAAAAGATGCCACTGAGTTGTACGATGATGTGGTTGACACCCTCAGATTTCTTAACACTGTTGAATCTGACGTCAATGTGGATGTACCTCGGTTGACCATACCTGATATCACAAGGTAAAGGAATTAGAAAGATACATTTATCTAAATTATCTAAATTGAAACTGTGTAATAAATAAAAACTTAACTTTACTAACCTCTCATATGACAGTAATTTTCTTTCATACATTTATATCCACTCCAGCAAACGATGGGTTAAAGGAGACTCAAAATTGTAAGAGGCATTAATTTCCCAAATATGTCATTGAATAATAATATCTTTCGAATTCACAAATTCCAGTTCAGAAAGTGATGGAGGATCATACAGTGGATATTACAATTTGGACCCTAATGGACAGTCGTCAAAGGCTACATCAGTCTCCAATGATGACTCTGATACAAATAGATACAGGAGGTAAGTGGAGAAGAAATAGATATGATTTTATTGTTATAGACACTAATAACTTTGCTCCCAGAGAAAGAAAACTAGCTGTTTTCCCCCTGTTTCACCCGCATCCCAGGGGAACTACTGTCTGTACCGGACTAAAATATACCCTATTATATTTGTGGATAAAGGCATTTGGGGAAAAAATCAAACAAACTAAAAATGTTTCCTCTTTATAAAACTAGTATAGATATAGATGCAAAATTCTGTTGATTTGTCAAAATAATGTTTAAATAGTCTTTATTTATCTTTTATTGTTATCTATCTGTTTCAGCCTAAACACTACAGACAGTATTAGAATATTACTTTTTCCTTGGGTGGAACTGTGCCCATCTGACAAGAAGACTTTGTCACTTGTAGAGGATGCACTGAGGTTGTTAAAGTCCACACGTAGATGCTGCCGGTTTATACGGGACGTATTTATCCGAGATTTCCCTGCTGAAATATTCTTAAATAGACCTGAAATAGTAAAGGTAATTCAGTTAACATAAACACTATCAACTGGCGGTTTTTCTGCCAAGTACTTCTTGAATATGTACAAAATGTAGCCTATGTTTCTCGGGGATAGTCTAACTTCCCAACAGGAATTTTCAAATCGGTTACGTAGTTTCGGAGCCTTGAAGATTCCAACAAAAAATTTTTCTTCTTTATGATATCGGTGTAGGTTGTGTTCTACATGATTTTGTGTGTTAAAGTAAAGCTTTGAAAGTTTTTCTTTGCTTTATACTATCACGTAGTTCATTAGTTGTAACTGGCATGTTTTTTTATTTTCAGAGTCTTCTAACAATAGCAGACGGTAATCATGGTGGAAAGCCCGGCGAGGCTCTATTCGTGTTGTTGTACATAACACGCGCTCTTCGTATGAGACTTCTACAATTATCTTCTTTAGACTTAACACATGAAACAAATAAGGTAATAAGAATATTAACATATTTTTTCATAATTGCGCAAACATTATGCAAACTTAATATGCTAAATGAAAAGTTGTTGACTTTAATTCCATTGATCTTTGTGTATAAGTGTTATATGCTTTCATCCCAAAAAATACATGAAATGAAAGATAAAGATGGTTTATTTGTCCAAAATCTTCTGTTATTCATAACAGGGTTCAGAAGAGCACAGAGATATAATAGACGATGGCGTCAACATGGAACTGGAAGAGATAGCCGGCGCAGGTGAGAGACCGCGCTCCCCTGTAGAAGATGGGCTGGCACTACTGCGTCAGCTGCCAGCACCATTGTATGCGCTGGACACGTTACATGCAGTGCAGACTATGATGGCACGAAGCGTTGTGTTGGTTGATCCCCTCGATAAGACTGAGTTTTTAAATATTGTAAGTATTATTTGTTTCATTAAAAAATATAGGCCCAAGTTCACTAACAACATAAATAATTAAACATCCGTCTTAAAAGAACTGTTTAATTCTAAAATTGAAAATGTATGGTAAAAAGTTGATTTTCGACATTTTGATATTCGTATATTTTTTTGTCCCTTTCAGAGAGAACTAAATACCTGCCTTTGTTTGATAGAAAGCCTTGTAGAGTTGTTACTGGATTGTGTAAACGATAATTTCTGGAGTATGGACCATAATGCTAAGACTTACAGAGATATCTCACATAAAAGTTGTATGACAATGCGTTTGATGGGAGATCTATTGATCAAATACAGGTAATATACATAATAGATGGATGCATGTTCTTACAATTCTACAATCATGTAAAATATCAAACTTTCGCTAATTAAGTAATATCTGCAAAAAACATTCTTATATTATTCAGATGGATATATTTGTCTAATAAGACTGAGTTTTGAACATTGCTGTCGTCTGGTTAGAGATTGTTATTGAACTACCTATTCAATTAATTCTTCAATTAATCTCTGCGATTTGTTAACTGACATGAATGTGTATGTTTCTCCTTAAAATCTAGAGTTTCCTTTCAGAAAATCATTTCTAGATGACACAGAGCGCAATTACCACCGTGTAGCATGGCTTCGTCTAAACATGTGTGCTGTGAAGTTGCTGCACTGGGCGCGAGACTCCGCTCTGCCGCCCACGTCACTTGTCACTGCTCTACAAGTTGCTCAGTTAGACCCCGCTGTGGAACTGTTTTACCCAGCGCTGAGTAAGAAAATTGAGTCAGTATTGCAGGTAAGTCGCTTTTTCAATTTGGGGCTTCTGTGTGAACAACCCACAGCTGTTAATTAACGTCTGATAAACTAAAAGGAATACTGTCTTTCTTGTAGAATTCTAGAATAACTGTGAACCAAGAATACAAAAGCAAATACAGAGAACTGAAGAAACTCTTTGCCAGCATGGATGGAGCAGTCCAATTTATGAACAACAAGGATCTGCATAAATCCAAAAAAGTTCTGAGCTGCATCAAGGATTCGCTTCCTGTTTTGGAACTGTTCAAAAGTGAAAACTTTTTGGGGGACATTGCCGATATTTTGCTGAAAAAGGCCAAAGACATGGATTTTAATGATAACGACTGGTCGATAGCTCGAAGCATTGCGTTGTCATTGATGGGTCACAATGCTGAGTGGGTACAAACCACATTTTATAATTCCTTGTCTGATATGGTGGAGTCGGTTCTGGTGGGTGATGAGGATGAGAAATCTCTTGCTTTACTGTGTGATGTTGGTGTACTGACGGAAATATGCTGTCATGGACTGTCTTCTAAGGTGAAAGAGGTACGCAAATGAACCTTTTGCTTTTACTTAACGGTATGATGATGATAGCATTCTGTTGTCCCTCGTTAGGGGCATAGGGCTCAGAAAGTGGAATTTCACTGTCTACGATCTTGAGCAGAAAGTTGCTTTTCGGGTCCTGAAGTCACTACTTTTTGCAGCCTGATAACAACCTATATCCACACGAATTTTATTTCAAACTGTTATGTTATCAGTTTCTCCATGAAATCGTAACGATTGTATCGATTATTATTGACCACCACTTCGGTAACTTATTTATAACATGTAGAATGAACGCTACGCGGGGTCATAGTTGGTTTCAAATAACTGCCGTTTCAAAGTTGGGTATTAGTGACTGCATAATAGTCAAACACTACTGCGCATGCGCGATGTTTAAAGGCTGACTTCAGAGCAAAGTTGTTTAATATGAGCTACACTTTCCTGTTACACGTGTTCATCGTAGTGTTGTACAGAGACCAGCACATCAAATTTCAACCAACCCGAATCTCTAAAATTTCTTCAATAGATTTTCAACCTTATCACAATATCGGAACGTTAATTTTCGATTCGGGTAGGTTGCTGTAGTTTTTACGTGTTTGCCGTAACATTGCAGGTAGAAGCGAGTGCTTCAGACGTGATGCTGTACTTGCTGCGCGGCCGGCTGGTGCTCACTGAGAGCTGCTGGTGGCGGCTGCTGGCCAGCTTGCTGCCGGTGCTGCCTCTGTTGCATGTGTATGCTGCGCATGAGACGCAATTAGGTAACTTTAATATTAGTAGGTAAAAATATATTTTTATTTGCTCATAGACAGAATATTGTTTTATTTTTATTCGTGAGCAACTTTTGGATGAATTAAAGAATTTTACACAATATGAACTTCGCTGTTTCACTAATTTACATGGGCCTTCGACTTCGAAAATATCGATAGTTTTACATACACCTCTAGACACTAATACATATGATATTATTTCCGAATTCTATTTTTGCAGGCAAAGCAATATGCAAGTCGTTAGAACGGGACATAGCGGATTGTTTGGGTATGCCCACAGCTGAGGTGATAGCGGGATTGGTGCGGCTTTTGTTTGTAAGATGCGTCGCCGTACAACTTGACTCAGCACATAGCTTGTGTCGCATATTGGGTAAGTAATTATAGTCAAGCATTATCTGCTATCTGCCTAGCCTTTTTCCTAACTATGTTGGAGTCGGCTTCCAGTCTAACCGAATACAGCTGCGAATCAGTGTTTTACATGAANTTTCTAGTGTTTTTTTGGGAGACAAAGCATATTAGCCATCATCATCTGCCTAGCCTTTTCCCAACTACGTTGGGGTCGGCTTCCAGTCTAACCGGATGCAGCTGAGAACCAGTGTGCCACATGGAGCGACTGCCTATCTGACTTCCACAATCCAGTCAACCGGGCAAGCCCATATATACCCATTGGTATGACTGGTTGTCCAGTCTTTCTGGCTTCGGACTACCCGTAATGACTGCCAAAGATAGTCAAATGACAGCCGGGACCCACCAGTTTATCGTAACTTCCGAAACATGGAAGAACTCGTTATGACAAGATGGTCACCCATACACGGACCGACCGCACTAAGACTAACTTTATGAGCGATCGATCCGCGCGGCTATGACTTAGCCACGAGCTCTTCCAATTATAGTCAAGTAATAATAAGAATAAAGCTTTATAAAACCCAGTAATAATATGGAAAAATAATTTTTAGATGACGAACGTTATTTGCCGCCAAGAGATTCTTTACGCGCTGATATCTTGATGAGTGCTCTACGAAGAGTACAGCGACAAGAATTCAATGTAGACAACACTAGTTCACCGTCTGAAGTACCACAAGTAAGTACTGAATTTTTGCTGCATATTAAAGTCTTCATCCGCGTTTGTCTGTCTGCTCACAGATTCTCATGCATTTTTTCTGAGGAGTTAATCAATGCTTTATTTAAAAAAAATGCATGTGTCACCCTAAGATTTTAAATACTGTTAGATTAAAATAAAACATCTTACCTACTGTCCAAAGGCTGTCCCTGATTGGTCGGTGTTACAGTATACTCTACAACTACAACATAGTACAAAAAATAGGTATGTGTATGTGTTTTTTTTTTAGGTAACTGGTATAACTCAAATCTTGGATGTGTTAAAACAAGACATAGTTCTGGACCAACAAGGTGAATACAATTTGCGGCCAACGATACAGCCTGCTCTAGAACCTTCGTTGCGACGCAGTACGTTGCAGCAACTGGCTGTGATGGTCCGCCAACAGAACTTGCATGATGTTTTCCTACAATATGATGGGGTGAAGATTATTGTGGCTACACTTAGGTAATTACCTCCATTTTTTTTAAATAAGTTTTATTGTACTAGCTTGTGATGGTAAAATCATAAATTATGTCATGCTTAATGTGAGAATAGTACTTACTAACCTTATGCAATGTTTCATTTGTAGTATTATGTAGGTGCTTAAATATCTTTATTGTGGTTTTCCTAAATACCAAATAGCATGATACATAAAGCTTTCTGGTATTGTATAGTTTGATAAATTGTAAAAAATATGACCTGTTTTGAAGTCTTAAAATATCGACGGTGAATAAATACATGGTAATGAACGAAAACAACGACTTTTTCAGTGTCTCATTTGAAAGTATAAAAAAATATATTCGCATTTAAACATGAGATGGGATATCACAATGAGGGTTTTCTAAAATGGTCTTCACCAGATGGCAGCACTGTAGCGTCAGGTCCAAACACAAATCAAAACTTGTATTTTTCGATCGTTTTTTGATGTAAATACATTCTTAGAATGTTTGAAAAATAATATATTTTCCTTTACTTTAATTTTATAGTAGTTAGACTAATCAAATTGCGGTAATAACCTTTCAAAAAACTTTTCCTTGTAGCAATGACTATTGTACCTCTTTTTTTAGCTGAATCTTCAGTTTGGCCTTAATTAACCTTAATAAATCAATAACACTACTAAATGCGTAAAATTTCACGAAAAAATCATTCGATCAGTTGGAATCTGTACCAAATCTGTACTATCTGACAGCTATTTGGACCTGACGCACATGAAGCGCTCTCTGGTGGCAAAAAAAGTTTTGAAAACCCTCATTGATTTATCATGATTCGATACAATAGCGAACTCATCCTTAACCCATCGTTCGTCGTCGTAGTCGTCAAATGAATTAACTTTTGCATTTTTGATAAAACTTAATTTTTGCGAGTCGCGATGACTTGTCACTGGATCATATACATACAGTATAATATATTTTATGAATATTTTGCTTCGTTGTATTACAGGATGTCGCTGATGGTGGACGATTATTTAGCTTTCCCGGAATGCGCAATAAGTTGCGTGTCCATACTAAACAGCGTTTGTTTCGCCAGTCGGCACTGTTTGGCTAAAATAACCGATTTACCCTCACTCCTGATTAGAGGTAATTTTATGACGACTGCATCATATTATGATTGATGTACTATCGACCAATGTCACTTTTTCCTTTACGTTGCATGCCGAATTTCAAACTTATTGTCTCAACGAAAATTTGCTTGAGATGGATCATAAATGTGATTGGTTGATAGTACTATAAATAGTTTTCGATGACACACTGTATTGGTTTTTCTGCAAAAAAGTACAGCGTATGTGAATTTTGACAGCATGTTGATTTATAAGGTATATTTGCATATTGCTTCGAAAACACCAGACGTTTCAAGTTTATACACAAACATTTGCTCATGCATAATGTTCTTACAAGATTCAGAATCGATGTTTACTTGCGATATTTATCCGCTAAGATGATAATTGAAAACGAGGATTTTGTCTGTCTCGTTGTTATGATTTTTTTTCATGCTTATTGTCTAAAACTGTCTCGTTGATCTAGTTGTCGCATAGACGACTGCTGTGCACGAGGCCTGGGGTTCGATTCCCAGGACGGGCCGAAATCGGTTTTTGGGTTTTAGTAACTTTCACAAAGCAGCCCGGAGTCTAGAAGTTTGTGATTGATACACCCTTGCGTCGGAGAGCACTTTAATGTCGGTCTTGCGCCTGATCTCTCACCGGTCATGTCGGATTGCCCATCCATTGGACTACGAGATTGAAGGAATAGGGAGTTCACCTTTGTCTGCACAAATGCTTGTGCACTATAATACGTGCTACGCAGCTGGCTGGTCTCCTTATATGACAATAACTGCCGTGGCCGACAAAAAAAATGTTCTTATGTATGTTAGAGTAATAATACTTATTATTTATGTTTTAGTGATCCTAGTATTCCCAGCGAACGACTCGTTAGTATTAATGGCGGTGCAAGTGTTAGCGCTGGTGGCGTGGTCCGGCTTCGCTCTGCAGGAGTTGGATTCGTCCCGTCAGCGCGTACCGGCGCTACCTCTGAGTGTCACACAACGGACCTCCTTGCCGTTTCCCGTCAACAGCTATTGGAAAACAAGCCCCAATGCTGAGCATTCGTATGTAGGTTTGTATATTTTTGTTGAACATTTTTAGTTGCAAGTTAGCGAAGTATTAGTTATAAATTATACCCAAATGAATAATAGGTTATAGATTATGAATGAAATATGTTAACGAATGTATCTCCAGCAGTTTCTTCACATCATTCACAATTTTGGAAAGATTTAGGATGGTGTGTAACACCGAAATAATTAAAATGTTGCACATGCTTTCGGCTTGATAGATATATCAATACAAAGAAAAACACGTCTACCGTTTTTTTTAATTGATCTGAAGATTATATACCGGAAATACCTAGATAAGTTTTCTTCGATATTCTTTCTTTAGGTATACGAATACAGTGACCTAAGCTACTCGACATTGTTTTTCGAAAATATAAAAATATGATAAGTGATAACTACAGACTTTCTCTCATGAATACATTCTGCCCGTATTATTTAAATCAACCTCTCCATAGTGATTGAAACTTGAGGAATATTTGAATACATTTAGTTTTGTTGTTCGAAAACATTTTTGAATTGTTATTCGGTTCACGTGGCTGCAGTTAACGATTCTCAAGGACTAACAGAATTCCAGTTTCCTTACATAGTTACTGAGTTCTTCATGGATTTTTAATTAGGGCCCTCAAGTATTGTGATGTGACGTCCGTACAGATTGACGTCACGATAAAGATCAATTGCTTCCCTTGGATAATTTGCGTTGAATTTAAATTAGGTTTGAGCCGTTCTTGTTCTAACAGACAGAAATGTGTTGCTGGGGAGTTTGCTGCACCAATTTTTCTTTCTTTTTTTTCTTCCCAGCAAAAAGTGAAGGGAAGGGCGGGCGTTTTTGGGGCTGTGTCATGTAATTTTATGCTGTTTTCAGCCTACTTTGAATAAATGGTTTTTGATTTTGATCTCCAAGGTTGATGTTTTTAAAGCCATTTATTTCGGTCGTATAGCTGCAGTTCATACGTAATATTAGTAGTGTCAGGATGATTTCGCATAAAAGTAATTATCTATAAAAAAGTAGGTATGTACCTATACGTAAAATAATAGGTGTCGATTAAAATAACGTCATCCATAATTTGAGTCATAATTAGATTAGCTACTAAAATTAGATTTCGACGCCGTTTTGGCTAGTGCCTGCAGTTGCTATGAATTTGTAATGTCTGAAACTAGTATTCATGTATTTTTCTCTAGATATTTGAACCCACCCTTATAATGCTGGCTGGCTACTTATATGAGATTCTTTACTGAGTTTACATATATTTGAGACACTTTTCCATGATACCAAGTCTTGTAATGTTTTGAACAATAATAGAAGGTTAATACTACAAAAACTGCCTCGTTGGTCCAGTGGTCANAATTCCTTTAAATAAAATTTGTCTCAATGCGTAGTTATAACTACCAATAATTACACACGAATTTGAACTTTAAGTTGCAGAACATAGAGTTCAAATTCCTTTGCAAAGATATAATAAATCGTTTCAAATGTATGTTTGAACAAATGTTACCTTTTATACGCATTTTAATATGTTTGCAAGGTCTTAGTTAGTAATTAATGATAGGCCAGACAAGTATAATTACTGCCTCGTTGGTCTAGTGGTCGCATAGCGCGACTGCCGTGCCACGGGTCTCGGGTTCGATTCCCGGGCCAGGCCGAAATCGCTTTGTGGGTTTTAGAAGCTTTCACAAAAAGCAGCCTGGAGTTTGGAAGTTGGCGGTGTTACACCCCCGTGCCTGGGAGGGCACGTAAAGCCGTCGTCCTCGATTGTTACTGTACAGTAGCAGTCGTAGTTATAATTCCACGTCAGAGGCCGTCAGGCGGATTTGAGAAAACTCTGACACTAGGGCTTGTCAGGTGATTAAACCTGTAGCTCACTCGATAAGAAGAAGAATACTACAAAATCAAGAGTCACCTTTTACGCACATACTTAACTGTTTTTGCGTACATACTTTACAGTTTTTGCGACTTAGGCTGGCCAAATGGTATTTGAAGAGTCATTCGTCAATTTAAGTTTTAAACGCGTAAGTCTAATGCAGGAAACTCGCACATCACTGCCACTTGAGTATCAGAGTGCTTTTAGAGTACCCCTTTGTGAAGGATTATATACGAAGTAATTGGCTTTGTGTAGCCCTCATCCTACAAATTAAAAATATCTTGTAAAAATTCTAAGTTTCTTATTTTATCTTCCATGCTGATAGAATGGCTACTAGCAGACGAAGAATGGCGTACTGCAGTGCGTGTTCGTTGGTGGTACACGCACTCTGGTCGGGCGCGACTCCTGACGGATCCGCCGCCGGCCGCTCCGCTCGCTTTAAGGCCCACCACACGTGATCTCGCGGCCTTGAGAGCGTCTTGTCCCATCTTTAGCTGTACCAGAGCGTTGTTGGCTCTGCAGAATGCTACCACGCATAGACAAGTTACTGAGGCGCTTTATTTGTTGGAAAGGTTTGTGTGATTTTAGGAATTGCTTTGATTATGCTAGAGTTAGTTATTTCTTGAATTAAGTATTCATCCAAATATATAAATATAAATATTATGTTGCTTTAAAAGTTTAGGGCTAAGGTTTTATTTGACTTATTTTATTTTTCTAGCTATGTCTATTTAGTGCACTCGTCGTGCGTCAGTAAAAAAGAGTTCAGCTCGTTGCCATGGCAACACACGAAGAGGTTCCTAAGCGCGCCCCCCGCTTCGTCCCGGGACACTTCCTTGCTCTGTTCCTTATTGCACTTCATAATCGCATACATGGATAATGTGCCTAATTGTGGTAAGTAAGCTGCCCTAAGCCCTGAGCCTGACATTGACGGTAATCTTGTCACGCGCGTTTTTATTATTTCGTGAGTACTTAGGTGATGCGTAGATATCAAATACGTGAGATAACGCTTTCTTTAACTCCACTTGTCTAGAGTTAAAAATAAATTATTTTTTTATCTATCGATTATGTTTGTTCTCAGTATAAAATCGACAAAAATATGCAAATAGGTTGATATGATATTTATAGTGTTCCTTTTTTTGTAGATGGTACAATGGCCTGGATAAAGTCGTCGTTCATTGGTAACGAAGCGACTATCATTTCCCTGCTCAGTCGAGTTCAACTGTACCCTCAGCAAACTGTCCAGGAGAGCATAGAGGTCACCCAACTACACATACAAATCATCAAAGTACTGTTACGTTGCATCTTGATGTTGGAACAGTGTGACGATTACGACAGCCATAAGTTAGAGAGCTTACTCAAAATACTACTCGCCTGCTTGGACAAAATTGATCTGAAGAATTTTCATATGCTGGGTAAGTTTATCCTATCGGACGAATATTTCTAGTGTTCACACAGTGAACTGCGCGATAAGATTGGTTGGTTTTCAAAGTACTGTTGATTCATTTCGGCGTGCACTAAGATAACGTACTGACCGATATGTAAAAAAACTGAAGTAATGATATGCTTCTATGTAATACTTAAATATTATTGCACCATATTAGACTCAGATTCCGGTTGATTTATTAGATTATATTGACATAAGGAGGTATGTAGGACACGAAAGCCTTATGATTGTGTAGAATATTGTTAATACTGAACATTCAATACTTTTATTGTTTTCCACATATATACTTAGGTGGTAATACTTATAATTAGTTTACATGGTTGTCGGGCGCAGCAAAATAAGTGGGTTAGGAGAGAGGAAGCTCTTATTAACTATCTTGCTTATTATTTTGACTTTTAAAGTAATTAGATAAGCATATGTAAGTCATAATTTTAGTATAACACTTAATTTTTAAATACACTTAATGGCGCTATTTTAGGTTACCTAAACGAGTTGATGCGTTGTATACGCTACGCTGTGAACTCTCGATACTGCCAAGTGTCAGAAGACACGTTGGTCCAGTGTCTCCGACTGGTAGCGAGAACTTTGAGTGGGTGTGCCTCGGGCGGCGGCTGCAAGGGTCAGGACTGCCGGCTGGATGCTACTCTAGCCCTGCTTGCACTGTTGAAGCAGATACACTATGAAGCTATTCCTGTTCAGGTAACTGAGAAAACATTTCACAGCAGCATGAAGTAATACAAACATTTATCGATAGCTAGCAATTTTGTTCTTCTCTAATTAATTGTATTACATAGCCATCCCTTTAGAAGGCTTAGAGAAATACTCTGCCAACTAGCTCTTTCTTTTGTTTTAAACATAGCAGCTTTCAATAAGGTAACCGCAAGAAAATGTGGAAATACGATTAATACACATATCGACATGTTCTGAAGTTCGCAGGACCCATTCGACCTGCCGATCAAATGTTGATATGTGGTTTAAATCAGAGTGACGTAAAATTGTTATTCTAGCAAGTTCTTTAGTGATCTTATTATATACTAAAACAGTTAGCAACGTAAGTAATTTGATGAAGTCATTTATTGTCGGTGTTATGCAGTAGATAAGTCTTTAATCGAATTACGATTATCCAGGTGATAAAATGTAAAAAAATCTCTGTTATGACGATTCACTACCTCCGTTTGCCTTATCATATGAATGAGTTCATGTGGTGGGTGTTGACTAATTCTTCATGTGAATGGAATGTTACCAAAAACTGTTGTTACTTTATTTTTATAGAGCGTTTTATTTCTCAAAAAGCTTCGGTTTTGGGACAAGGTAGTGTCTGAGCTTGGGCGAAGCTGCTGATCCAAAAACATGTGGCTTATTATTATACACTAGCTTCTGCCAGTGGTTTCACCCGCGTCCCGTGGGAACTACTCGGCGCACCTGGATAAAAAGTAGCCTATAGCCTTCCTCGATAAATGGGCTATCTAACACTGAAAGAATTTTTCAAACCGGACCAGTACTTCCTGAGATTAGCGCGTTCAAACAAATAAACAAACAAACTCTTCAGCTTTATAATATTAGTATAGGTAGATACCCACTCTCAGATCGATTGGGAATGCTGTCTACTAAAGGATAGCACTTGGCAGCTAGGAGCTGGTCCCATATGCGGCGTGATGTCTAGGCCAGTCTTGTTCCATTTATCATTGAAATTATTGTCATATTTATTTTTAGTTTAGTTCTGTGGCCAGCGTAATTTGCTATTAGCGTAAAATGAAAGCCCCAAGTTACCAAACATGGAAATTGTGCTTTTTAAATTATTGATTACCTAGCTTATTCTTGAGCGTTTACCTGACCTAGCCTGCCTATTAGGAGAACCCATACCAAATTATAAATCAATCATCTCTATCCCTTCAGCCGTTCTACCATGAAAGCGAAACAAACACAATTTCGTATTCATAATATTAGTACCTATACAATACCCTTATTAAAGAAATATGTCTTGTTATTTTAACACGCCCCCCAATTGACCATATTTATTTATTTATTTATTTAAACTTCGTGTACAAGAAAGTGGTAAATTGGCGAACTTAATGCCACAATGCATTCTCTACCAGTCAACCATCGGGTTAAAGGGAGATAAACAAGGTACAAAAAAGTAAATTAACATATTCTATTTACTCCAATCAGAGATGGAGCGAGATCTTCAACAGTGAAGTAGTACGCGCCATCGTGAAGGGCAGCGGTGGCGGACGCGCGGTACTGCGAGCGGCTGCATTGCACGTGGTCGCCGCACTTGCGTACTATGCTCAAATGATGCCGCACTTGATGCAAGGTAACTTTCAATGTTGTTACTGTTAATTTAATGAAAAAAAAAATACAATATTACGACCTGTTACCTGTTCTTTGTGATGTAATATTTGCTTAAAATCACCCTTGTCTAAAAGAAATGCTTTCTTTTCGTGGTTTCTCCTCTTTTTTGTCCTGGAGGTCGGAAAATATCAAATTAGGGAGTGTCATACTCTAACTGACTAAAACCTGACCTGTTCTTATTTCCCTTGTGTTTCGAGGTAGCGTTCATTTTTNCTCAATGCGGGTTGGTCCTGCGCAGCTGTCTGATCTCCATATAATTATGAGAACACTCGACTGCCTCGTTGGTCTAGTGGTCGCATAGCGCGACTGCCGTGCCACGGGTCTTGGGTTCGGTTCCCGGCCAGGCCGATATCGCTTTGTGGGTTTTTAGAAGCTTTCACAAAGCAGGCTGGAGTATAGAAGTTGGCGGTGCTACACCCCCGTGCCTGACAGGGCACGTAAAGCCGTCGTCGTCGATTGTTACTCAGTAGCAGTCGTAGTTATAATTCCACGTCAGAGGCCGTCAGGCGGATTTGAAAAAACTCTGACACTAGGGCTTGTCAGGTGATTAACCTTGCAGCTCATTCGATGAGAAGAAGAAGATATGAGAACAGCAGCCGTGGCTGACAATCGCCCTTGGGCGCCATTAACTACATAAATTCAAACATACCTTCAAACTAAACCAGATGTAAAACAAGAAATGAAGAGGAAGCTGCCACCGGCTGCGTCAATAGGCTTCTCATACGACTACCAGAGCGTGATGCATTACCCCTGGCTGCAGATCAAGAATGGCCGCACTAACATCATGTACCCCATCTGGGTAAGCTTGTCATGACGACTAGCTACGGAATTTAATATTCTGTCTATCTCCGGATTTGCTTACTAAAGATAGGAGTTTGACATTACTTGTATGGGGCTAATGTCAAAATTCTTACTCTAGTAAGCAAATCCAGAGATAGATAGGTTATTGGGAACGGCCGTAAGTCGCTCTGTCATGGAAAAGCTCGTACTTTACTTTCTTCAGCTTCTCTTCTTCCCTTCCCCATTAAATTACTGAACCGATTGAAATTACATTTTGGTATTGTATGAGACATGGATGTGTGTAAAATGCACACCACACATGCACAATCTCTTTGTACAGAGCCAGTGGCGTAGCTAGGTAACCGCGGGCCCCGGGGCAAATAGAAAAATGGGGCTCCTTAAAGGAAAAAAGGAAACGGATATGTTGTTACAGATCCGCGAGCGCGAAATGTTTGCAAAGTCGGGTCAGGGGCCCCCTGAGCTTGAGGGCCCCGAGGCACTGCCCCGGCTAGCCCCTTCGTAGCTACGCCACTGTACAGAGCGCGCCTGAGCTTACGCATACAAAGACAATATGCATGTACAGACAACAACACAACCTACCACAATCTTACAAATTCCTTCAATAGATTTTCAACCTTATCGCTATAGTGGTTAATATTCGATTGGTAAAATCTGATAGATTTGGGTAGGTTGACCTGCAGTCATCTGTACATTTTCGCACACAAATGAGATAATTAATATTTTATATTGAAAATAATTTAAATACCCGAAAACTTATCCGGCACAGAATGACGGCTGGGCAATGGGCCATTGGCAAGGCTTAAGCTCGACCGACGTACAGAAACTTAACTTGCTCTACTTCAAGCAATGTATGGCGAGGAAGATGGAAGCGGATATGGCAAACCAAGAAATGAGCGCAACTGTAAAATTAACTACTTAGTATTAAAGCGTAGCTTCCTCCAAGACTTGTTATTTTTCCAGGCCCCACAATTTTATTTTTGCTGAGCACAGCATGTTTTCGTCTTCTCCCTACCTTCCGTCATATAACAACATAAAAAACTTTGATGAAATGGAATTAAAATTTTGATCGTTAAATTTCATTGCGCAATTTCCAAACAGTTTTGCATAATATCGCACTTTATAATATTGCGCAATTGTTACCCCTTCTAGTCATACCAAAAAAATGAAATAGGAGTCAAGCCAAAAGGCAATAAGTATTTTTCACACTTTTACCTTCGTCGTTTCCAAAGGAAGACAAAGTCGGTTAGTTTTGAAGTCGTTTTTTTAACGTAATTATTTTAATTACAGAAGGGATTGTCAGGGTTACCGGCACAAGATTTACAAACAAATTATAATGAAACATTTAATAGTGTATTAATTAGTTCATTCGTTTATTAGTTGTTATCCTTTTAATAACAGTCCCATTCGACCATGGTTCTATTCGTTTCATGCCTGAATAATCCTCTATACTTTCCCCATCACCGTGACTTTTGGATTCGTCGTCATCGTCATTTAAATCGTTGTGACAAGTTTGGAATAGAGTACCAACTTTACGCTTGTTGCATTCGTGACGAAAAGCAGTACGTATTTTTGCGAGGTCCATCTCCGATAGACCACGCGGAGGCTTTATTACAAGGCTTGGGCTCTGAAAAGTTGAAGAACAATTATAAATTACCAGCTTCTGCCAGCGGCTTCGCCCGTGTAAAACTTAAAATCCCGTTTTTCTTCCGTTCCCGTGGGAATTTCGGGAAATTCTTTCTTAGCGGATGCCTACGTCATAACATCCTGCAAGCCAAATTTCAACCAATCCCTCCAGTGGTTTGGGCTGTGCGTTGATAGATCACTAACGGTCGTTCCCAATAACTTGTCTATCTCTGGATTTGCTTACCAGAGATAGGAGTTTGACATTACTTGTATGGGGCTAATGTCAAAATTCTATTTCTAGTAAGCAAATCCAGAGATAGACAGAATATTGAATTCCACAGTAAGTCAGTCAGTCACCTTTGAATTTTATTAGAAGTTAAACAGAAGGTAGATAGAATTTAGACCATCTCGTCACCCTGTTCTAAGACATACCAACGATACTATAGTAGGACCACCGTTGAGGGTGTACGCTCGGTCATGGAAGTGCATGATGCTCATCGGGTCGTACTCCATTAAAGAACTGTACGGATAACCGTGTGTACTCCGTGTCCAGAACAATTTTCTGAACCCTAGAAAAAAAACGTTATTCTTAATATCGCTCCGTGTTTCAGAAGACACTATAATGGATTACGGCTGTCATTTGAACATCTTTGGCAGTCTTTAGAGTAGTCAGAAGCTAAAAAATCTGACATCCAGTCTTATTAAAGGGTATCGATTTCCTCGTGTACCTAACAGTGTTGCAGAGGTCTGATAGGCAGTCGCTCCATGTAAAACACTGGTTCTCAGCTGCATCCTGTTAAACTGGAAGCCGACCCCAACATGGTTGGGAAAAGGCTAGGCAGATGATGTTCATTTTTTTAAATAACGCAGCTCTAGACATATTTATCTTTTTTACCTAGTGATTAATAATATGTAAGAATACATTAATTCTCTAGTAGACACGTGCTAACATTTGACTGTTTCTCCTCAAGCGATTGAAGAACCATCGTTGTCACAATTCGCGGCAAATATATTTTCACAACGAGGCGAGGCGAACGCAGTGCGTGCAGCTGCAGCCGCTCTCCTTGCATCGATAGCGTCGCGAGCGTCTCCACGGTCCGATGTAAGTGTATTTGTTTATTTTATTAGAAGACTAACCGCCAGTTTTATAGGTCCCAGATAAAATTCTAGATCTGACAGATCATGCCAAAATTAAAAAAAAACATTTGTACGGCACTATGTGTCAAATTGCTTCATCTGGCTGGAAGTTGGCCGTTATAATATGGCAACTTAGTTGAACCTCCTTGCCCTTGAGAAGTCTTCTGGTGAGAAGTCAGTTTGTTTTCTGCATTGTTGATTTTCCTTTAACTTTTTAGTGATTGTTAGCACACAAATGTAAACCAATTTTAAAGTATACACACGGGAAAATCCAGAGTGATGACACGCTCGTATTCGTGATTATTAATCATTGGATTCATAATCATTAGAAATTGGATATCCTGTCAAATACACGCTATAAGTATTTTCAATGGCATCTGAAAATGGTATCTTTCACTATCAGATACATTTCGCGCAATACAATGTCGTAAAGAGATGGACTGATAGTAGGTTCGCTTATTCATTCATTTCTCCTTAATCATTAAAATATCTATTCGAGAAGATACACCTACATAATGATATGTAGTTTTCGGTATCCGGGTTTTTAGATTTCTGAAAAGTATATCTACCTATATGTCACGTATGTACGAACGGTCGAATGAAAATATTGAGTACAGGTTTTCATAACAAAGAGAACTATTTATATTATCCAGTGGGCTCCAGTGGTAAGTAGGCAGAATAGAGTCATGTGCGATAAAAAGACCACACACTACGATAAGTATGGAGCACAATGCGTCGCGTCTGTTTTTGTTAGTGCTTTTTGTTTTCGCTCCCTATCAGTTCCGATAGAGAGTACTTGGTGTCAATGAGATTTGTTTTCTAAAACTTACTGATTTTATTTATGTCGACATATGAGATATTTTAATTTGAAATAATTGAGGATGCATCGAAGCATATCCGTTATTATAAATGTATTCCTGTGAGTTCTAATATAAAAGTATTATCAGATCGCCGTTTTAAATAAAGTAATCTATTACCTCCGCACAAGGTGTGCCAAACAAGCTTAGGGCCATTGAGCACGTGCTAGAACGAGCTATAAATTACTTATAGCAACACGCGAATACGAATGAGACCACCCGCGTACCTACCTCGTAGTGGAAATAGCATCATGTTACTACTTAAGCTACGTTGCGTTAATCGCAAACTGCTCGCTGGAAAACACGCACTTTATCCTTATATCTTTCGAACTATTTGGCATAGAAATGTATATTTCTGTGAGTCATTGTAATTAACTGCCAGCTGTTTTACCATTGAATATTTGTAACTGAATTCGAACGACTATGATGCAATTACTGGATTCGCATTTTGTGATAGTTTGTATGTGAGTAATATGAGCTATTTTGCGAAATATTCTCTAGCGTTACCTTCACGGAAATAAACAAGATCTTTGCAATAAATTTAAAATCTAATTTCGTCATGCTTACGGCTGTTACAATCAAAAGTGGTTGATGAATCAAACTCGCGTAAACTTTGTAGTAGATTCTTTCAATAATAATACAATCTATTATGGTGTATTACCTTACTTCTATAAAATATAACGTATTGTTCAAAGAAAACAAAATATAAAATACATGATTGATGGCCAGTCGTTAATTCGAGGCGTCATTCAATTATTTCCCCCATCATATAACTCCTAATGGAGTTGTTCTACTTGCTAGTGTGGGCGACAGACACACGAAACTAGAACATGGGTAATAGTACCCTAAGTGATATACGACTATATTATGTTACCTACATATCGTGTAGAGAAAATAGCTTGAACTTATTTACGCATTGTCTTCAATTGTCTTGGAGAAATTGACTTGAATGTAGGGAAATAACTCGCCCTGACCCTTAAAACTTATAAATATGTATGAAACAATTATTTTATTTATTAATTACATTAACAGTCAATAGTAATTCAAATTTTTTGTACTATTCCATCTAGTTTAGTGAAATTTAAATATTATAAGCGGAACTTGGTTATTATCATAATTGACCAAGAGTCTATTACGGCGACCGGCTTACTATGGGGTTAGAGACCGAGGTCAAGTTTGTTGTTTTTCAGATTTATTGAACCTAAGCCGTTTAAGACCGGTTGACTTTGTTTTTTGGTTTGATACTACTGGGTAAATGCGTAAAAGGTGTTTCTTATTACAATTCACGTTTCGGAATACAATGGTTATCGTAAGCAATCGATATGTGGATACATTCGAGTCACGGGCGCAGTACATCAACACGCATGGCCTTGAGTGCATGGCGTCGTGCGAGCTGCTATAAGTGCGGCCGCGTAGGGCTTATCTTAGCTCGCGCTGGCGATACGCCTCACTTGAGCACTGACCGCCGCCGCCTCCGCAGGCGCTGCCGGCTTCTCGCTCATATCGCGGCTCGCGTTGTTTACATACGTACGAAATGCCGGCTCATTAAATATACCACTCTAGACAAACACTTTTTATTCAAGTTCTAACAGTACAGTGAACAATTACAAAAATGTGGCTCAGTGGTATTTTATTAGTGATTTTACTGTTCCTAACAGCTTTGTTAGCTGTTTTTCATTATTCGTCCAAAGGAAGAAAGTACTGGTTACTCAGAAATGTGCCTTACAGGGAACCTTGTCCCCTATTCGGGAACTTTGGTGCAACGTTTACGATGAGAAGAAGTTACACGCGAATGTTAAAGTTTTTTTATGATAACTATAGGGGTCATAAATTTGTTGGGCTATTTCAAGCTCGCAGACCAACCCTAATGGTGTTAGATTTAGATGTGGCAAAAACCATATTCTCTAAGGAGTTCCAGTGCTTCAGCGATCGTGTGTCTGTATCAACCGACACACAGCGTGAGCCGCTGCTTCGTAACCTGGCCAACATGAGCGGAGCTGAGTGGAAGGCAATGCGACATATCGTCACACCAACCTTCTCGTCTGCTAAGATGAAGGCTATGTTTCCCTTAATAGCTGAATGTGCTCAAACGTTGAAAACCATTATGTTGAAAGAAGCTGAAGAAGATATGAATGTTCCTAGTGTCATGATGCGATTTACCACTGATGTTATTGGAAGCTGCGCTTTCGGCGTAGATCCCGGAGCGCTCAAAGACCCAGAATCACCATTCCTAAAGATGTCGCAGAAGATGTTCAAGCTAGATCGCAAAACAATCCTCAAACGATACTGTCGCGCATTCTTCCCCAGATTATTCAAATTTTTGAATCTGCGGTCTTACTGTCCGAGTGTAGAGACTTTCTTCACCTCTATCATTAATCAGGTATTGTCAGAGAGAAGGTCTGGAGTGCAAAGACATGATTTTCTTCAACTTATGTTAAATGAACAGAAGACGGATTCAGGTTTCTTAATGACAGATGCCCTAATAACGTCTAACTCATTCATCTTTATGCTTGCGGGACTGGAGACGTCGGCGACCACATTGTCTTTCTGTTTGTATGAATTGGCAAAAGACAAAGAAATACAAGATAATTTAAGAAAGGAGATCTTGGAATGTTTGGAAGAGCACAACGGGCTGAACTATGATGCCGTGATTGCGATGCGGTTGGCGTATCAAGTGGTGGCGGAGACGTTGCGGCTGCACCCGCCCACGCCGATGACCACGAGGCTCTGTACCGCTCCCTGCACGCTCGACGGTGAACTTACGTTGAAAGTCAGGGACCCCGTGCTCATACCCATACATTGCATTCAAAGGGACGCTCGATATTTCCCAAATCCAGACAAATTCGATCCGGATCGGTTTAAAGACGATTTAAATCCTCCTGGGTTTATGGCCTATGGAGAAGGCCCAAGAAGTTGTCCAGGTGAGCATACTTTTGAGATTTATTATATGCACTTGTCTGTCTTCAGCACTACATGCAGTAGGTCATCCTTATTTAAAAGTATGATAATAATATCTTACAACTGATGTTATAGTTTAGTCGCGGGAACATAACTTTTAGCCTAAACATTCTTTTGTTCCCATTGTATAGGTACGTATAATAATATTTAAAAATCTTTTCATTGTTTCGTTAGTATCTCAGTGTTTACAAAACTTTAGCTTGTGTTCACATAAACAGATTACAGACAAAAATATCGGTTGGTAAAATATTCCCACAGGCATTACCAATTAATATTATGTACTTATTAGTGGGGAATTTCGAATACAAATATTCATCATAAGTCATGCTGATTAAAAGGTTTATTTAAAATAATTATCATGTATACTAAACATCGCATTCATTATCCTATATTTATATGACGCGTCTTTAATACTTACCTAATTATTATTGTTTGATAAGGTAATTTAATTTAGTAGCGAACCAGTGAGTGGATATAACGATAATTATGTATTGATAAATGTTTACTGTGCAGGTGCACGCTTCGCTCAGCTGACGGTGGTGGCTGGCTTAGCTTCAATCCTAAGTGCCTTCGCGGTGGTGCCCTGCGACCGAACCACTCCTCGAATCCAGTACGACCCAAGAAGTGTCATGCTGAAGAACAAAGGAGGGATATGGTTGAAATTTGAAGCTTTGCAATAATTCACAAAACTAAACGTTTTGGTATAAGCTCTAAGAAGTGCAAAATGATAATTGCACTGGTGTTTGTGCATGCGAATGTCAGGCACATTTTTAAGCCACATAAATGTAGCAAAAGCTGTAAGCTGCATCTTCGAGTAAGCTGTCGACCCTGAAATAGACGAGGAAAATTGAAATATAACTATTTGTTTTTATTTTAAATATGGTAGAGTCAGTGACTAACTGTAGTTACTCAAAAAACCCAACATCAACCCATCGTTCATGAAAATAAATGCAATGAGCTCGTACCTACTGTACAATACTTGTGCTCCGAATGAAAACCAAGATATGATTTATATTTATGTAGTTTGCAAAATGATGTCGTTGTTAGGTCTTACTGATTAGATTAGAAGACTACTCTCCGGTTATAGATATGCTTTAAAGTTTCGTTCTAAGATAAAATCAATACACACTTAAGATGCTTATTGGTCTACATATGATGATGGTTTAAATTCCATAGAAATGTTCTCTTAGTCCAGAATTTTACTCCTGGTACCTGAATATTTTAATGTTATCAGGGTGCTAAAAGATACAACACGGAACACTTATCACGCGAGGCGTGGCTCTCACCTTCTTGGGTTTTTTCTACGCCATAAATACTATAAAACTTATAAATGACTATATAATATTAATTAACACTACTTTATAACATGTGGTTGAGAGCATGTAAATTGTTTGGTAAGAATTCTCTTATTTATTTTAGTTGTAACTTATAAGGCTATTATTACATAACTCTAATATACGGTTTTTCAGCTCATGCTTTAAACCGCAATAATTGTATATTGTGGCAGTTCAAACTTACTTACTAATCTTTACTTCAAGTTTCTCTTTACTGAACTGAGTCCGATAGAAAGCTACATTTTTTCTAACTGCTAGGTACAACGACAACGCCGCGGGCTCGAGCTAGTCTATATTGAACTAAGCCCCAGGAAAATATTGATGTCAGAATTAGAAATCACGTACATGTATTATGAATACTCAATTATTCATCATATCATTGTCTTTCACTTTGAACTGTGTGAATCATCCGGAAGTGGTTATCGTAAACTATAATTATTATATTCTATTGTTTTAGTTACAAACTACATTCTTGTATGTAAAATCAACAGTCACATTAGAATGTTTTTTGATCGATGCCATCGTGCAATAAAAACCTATTTTATTTTCTAGTTTAATTTTCCTCGAGTTAAATTATGATTGACAAGGATAAGATACAATATTTTAAACTTTGGGTTTTTCAGAATTACATCACAAGGTCATAATAAGCGAAGAAACAAAGCTATAAATATTGTGTTCAAAAATAATAAAATGCTTCATAACACCTTCAAACTGAAAGCTGTAATTCATATAAATAGGTTAGAAAACTTATACACGCAATAAACTATCTTTGTTTTATGATAGCTAGCTAGATTGCTATTTTTTGTAAACACCATCAACTCTATAGTTTAGCACTTAATTTATTTGATAAATAGCATATCAAGCGGATGTTCTGCTTTTAATTATGTGTTTGCCGAACCGCGGAGCCGATATTATCGATCAGCTGCATCAGTAAGCAATCACTGGACGCACGCTGCGGTTAATTGGTCATGTAATTGCGCTAAATATCGACCGACAGCAGAAGGGTCTTTTTATTAGTCTTTGGCCTGGTTAAACGTCGACTCGAATATAAAGTGCTCCGTGTCTATTTTTAAGTCTCTTTGTTTTTTTACACTTGCTATTGTATATGTCGCAGCCAACCTGTTGAATTAGCCAGCCAATTGGACGCCTAGGCGGTTAATAAAAGGTCGACATCCAACTGTACGCCTAGGCCGATAGTTGATTGAACTAGAATCATTCAACGTTTAACAACATGGCGTATTGAAAATCAGCCCTTTTAAAATGACTGAATTCAATCCCGCCAAGTATATGTCGCAGTCTGATTGTATAATCCGCCGTGGGTATTACATTACAGACAGCCGTCCTAAAAATTTGCTGAAAGTTAGGTTTAAGGGCAGAAACGAATTGCGGTAAATCCGACTTCACGCAGTCTTGTCTGCCCTACCCCTAGAGTGTTTTTCAAAGTCGCGTAGGCGCGGAGGGGCGAGGCGGGCCGCGAGTTGAGGAGCAGGTGGTTGTAACACTCGCCACCGCGGCTGAGGCTGGCCGGCACCGCCGGCCAGCACGCCGAAGCTGCGGTGGTGAGCGTTAAATCTATCTGCGACGACAAACTCGCGTGGGACCGCCGGAGACCCGCAGCGCCGTAGCCGTGATAGAAATCATGCCTGCTGCAAAAAACTACAAGTTCACAATCTACAATTTAGGACTAATAACTCCGTAATACATAACGGCCCTGCTTTTAATAACGGATGGTCGTAATGTAATACGGCGGATTATACCATTCGACTGCGACATATACATAACAGATCATGTCGAGCAATGTATCGATTCTATCTTATTGATGTACGATTATCTTACTATATTCCTCGTTAGTGAACATTTTTTAGGTCTGAGAGGGCGCGAGGGACCATCTCATCTGGACATATAAAAAAGCTGGATCTTTGCCATATGAGCTATCACGTGAACACTTGATGTCGCTCGCACGTACATATTTGAAGTCTTTATACACTTACTTTTATAGACATGGCCGTCGGACTGGGTATCGCCTGCACGGGTGGCGTAACAGCCACGAAACGGTCCAGACTGCACGATTTATGTAAAATTTATTGTTAAATGTGAGATTCTACATTTTAGGTTTGATTCAATATATAGGTATGGATTCACAGGATTAACAACCTACCATAGTGCACAATTTATAAACATTTAACATCGCTGTCTTATATACATGAGCCGATAAACACATAGTTTACCTTTCACTCGGTTCTTGCATGCGCAAGTCGGTAAATAAGAGGCTTCTTACAAGTTTTCGCACGACACCACGCGCGCTTGAGGTGTTCACGGCAGCGGCCCTGAGTTTAGTATGAGCATGTTCTAGAACACATGCAATCTTATTCTTATCAATCTTATAACACAGGTGATTATATACTAAATTAATTCATAGGTCTTAATTCAAGTAGACATATACTATTTATTATTAGCGAGTTAAGAGTATAACTCGCAAGAATACAGTGATATAGGTACTCATTATTTATTACGTTCACACATGCGGTCCAGTAAGCAACTCGATTTACACAGGGACAACATACTGTCTGTCCTTGAGGCTCATTCGGGATATATATCGATACATATTTAACGTGAATAACTAATCGAATGGTATGGGAAAGATGGCTTTGGAAGTTCCGTGTGGCATGCCAATTCTATGAGGTTTGGTACATTTATTATAAACTTTAACTTTTCATCAATGTACGCTTTACATTAATACATACATCAAAACAAACAAATTTAATTGAGTCACGTTATTCACAATTCTATGATTATATTTATATGTGAATTAATTAAGAGATACATTTTTCTTAGATTGGAAAATACGTTGTGTTCATGTTATGGTTACACTTGATCCTAAAATACTGCAATGCGATTCATTAACTCACATTAGTAAATTTGTTGTATAGGGTACAGTACATCACTTGCAATTGCATCTATCTGTAAATTGATAATTTGAGTTAAAAATTTCAATAAAAGTTCTATCATAAACACTATTTAGATGACTGTGTTTTTATTTTAATCATAATTGCGCTATACTGTTCGCTCTATATTTGCTTATGTATTTAGCCTATTTTCCCTTAATATTTTGTTGATCTCGTCTCGCTATAACATTCACGAAATCTCTTGATTTCAGCTGTAAATAGAGAATCTACAGTACCTATTACAGTATGATTTCGATTTATTCACAAATTCACTTGAGAGATGTCTAGTAGTCTCTTAGCGACGGGATTCTCGCCGTCTTGTTCACTCCGATGCATTGCTGGCATTAACCAAGTTCCGAGACGTTGATGACATATGAACCCCATCTTATTATCGTACTGTGTAGGTTACCAAATACATTTAGAATATAGCCGGGAGTTGCCGGATTACATATTCGACGAATACCCAGTCATATAAACTGAGGGTCTCGGATTTATCGAGTTTCTACTGCTATAAATTAAGAATTCATGAATTAGATGGACGGAGTCTTTCTTTGCAATCATATCTTTATATTAGCTTAATAAGATTTTAATGTTTTGTAACCACATCCACTCTATAGTTTTGCCACCTTATTTTTATCAATAGGCATATCAGCATGATGTTTGGCTTTTAAATTATGTGGTTTGAAGCCGGATATTATCATAGCTGCCACAATAGCTCAATGAGCCCACTGCGTTATTGGTCATTTCGCTAAATATGCCCGACAGGCAGAAATTTTTTAATTAGTCTTATCCTGTTAGTGGACTCGGAATATAAAGTGCTCGTTCTAATTTTTAAGTCTCTTTTTTTTTACACTTGGCTATTGTATTGTGCAGCACCTGTTTGAATTAGGCCAGCCATTGGACGCCTACGGGTTAAAAAAGTCGACATCCACTGGGTACGGCCTAGGCCGGGGATTGTTGCTTGGGAACTAGAATTCAACGTTTACAAAAACAATGGGTATTGAATCAGGCCTTTTAAATGACTGGATATTCATCCGCCAATTATATGTACGCAGGTCTGATTGTATAATCGCCGTGGTATTACATTACAGACGCCGTCCTACAGATATCTTGCTGAAGAGTTAGGTTTAAGGGCAGAAACGAATGCGTAATCCGACTTCACGCAGTCTTGTCTGCCTACCCTAGGTTGTTTTCAAAAGTCGCGGTGAGGCGCGGAGGGGCGAGGCGGGCCGCGAGTTGAGAGCAGGTGTTGAGAACTGCCACCAGGCGCTGGAGTGGCGGACGCCGGCAGCACGAGAAGCTGCGGTGTGAGCGTTAATTATCTGCGACGAAAACTTCGGTGGGACCGCCGGAGACGCACGGCCGGTCAGCTCGTATAGAATAGCTGCG
>NWSH02000560.1:5997769-6021846 GCA_002382865.2 Heliothis virescens
TGCTGCAAAAAACTACAAGTTCACAATCTACAATTTAGGACTAATAACTCCGTAATACATAACGGCCCTGCTTTTAATAACGGATGGTCGTAATGTAATACGGCGGATTATACCATTCGACTGCGACATATACAATATACGTGTCGCAGCCAACTGGTTGAATTGGCCAGTCAATACCTAATGGCTAAATGACGTTTGGCCATCTAGTTAAACGTTGTCTTCAGTCACTTGCCTAGTTGATTTTCCGCTATTTAATTGGATGTCGACGTTTTATTAACCGCCTAGGCGTCCAATTGGCTGGCTAATTCAACTAGTTGGCTGCGACATATATACCAGATATCTTTGAACCCATCGCTTTCTGCCGCGTCTGATACAGCAAACTGGTTTATAATGTTTAAATTATTACTGTTTCATGTTTGCCATTTTTTTTTAATTAACTCAGTTTTATTCATAGTTTATGAGCATGCCGTATATATAGTTTATGGCCCCTAATGAAAGCATCTGGCAATCTAAATGCAAAGGTATTATTGAATATCCAGGTTAAAACAGCTCTACGGGTCTTGATGACAAGTCTGATAACGCCTTCTTAATCTAACATCAGATAAGTATTTCTTTACGAAACGCAACAGGCAGTGACCTTTTAGCAGCTAGCTATTTATTAACTGCTAATGAAATATATAAAACATTTTATAAATTATGGGCTTGACCGTTAACAAATAGACACAATCATTTTGCACCTTGTGTTGAATGTCTGCTGTGAAAATGATAAAATGTAAGTTTTATGCCGTTAATTAAAACCACTGTAGATAGTGTCAAAAGCCTAAAACTTATTTAGTAACTTAAAGCTACTTAATTAATCCTTATGTTTATATAGACTTGAATTTATGATTATAAGTTAGTACTATATTTTGTCTACTTAGATATGTTTAATTTTGTACCTGCGTCTTGTAATATTATAGTATTAAGTATGATGTACCGTATCAATATACACATCAAAGCACAAAATTGTTTTTTTTACTCCTTATCAGTTTCCTATATATTTGTGGCCTAAAAATACCTAAGTACTTGTTTATATCAACTTCTCAGTTTATCATCTGCGTCTGAATTACGCGTCAGTCTATTGTTCAAAAACAAGTAGAGACGAATCCGTTCACTAGATGCTTCATTTGCAGTTCATAGCCACACAGAACAATCATGCTTAAAAATTAATATTCTTATAAAATATTAAAAAAAGAACTTAACAATGACGATATGAAAACAGACACATGTGTCTTGTCCGTCCACCGTGGTATAACAAAGAACTGACTCCTGAAAAAGATCAGTCCGTCAGTTTAAATAATAGATACTGTTTCTGGTAAGAAAGTACGTAAAAATAATACAGCAGTTTTATGAATAAGTCGACCGTATTGCATAAATATTGAAAGATCTGACACCTGAAAGATATACTGGGCATTCGTACGATATTTTAGCATCTCATGTTCAAACATGTGATGCAAGAATATCGTAACGATACATAAAAATATCATTACGATACATAAATATTTAGCGAAACAGTTTTTAATAATCTTAATTTCTTTTCTTTGTGTCTTAATGTAAAATAGCCTTTCTATCTAGTATCTAACTAACCTTTTACCAAGCTCTCCCACGGGTCCCCAAATTATATTTTGTTTACTATTTATTGTCATCGGTATTTGGAAGGGTGAATTTGTAATGCAAATCCTCTTAAAATTCCTTTACTGAATACAAATATATTATTTGCTTGGTCGTAGTTGTGTTAATTAAAACGCAAAGTGCTAATTAGTCTTCGTACATGGCATTATCTACATACATTTATTACACTTACTCACGACTTGACTGGGAACACAAGTATTTACGTGCTATTTTTACTTGAACAATACAAACTAGTTGAGTGATTCCTATTGTATGCAGAAGTAGTGTCGAAACCGCCGACTCGAACCATTTTTGATAACCCACTTGAATAAAAAACAACACACCCACTGCATATTTGCAATTTTATCTGTGTGTGTAATAAATTTTTATGTCTTCCGATTAAAATTTCTGGCCTTTTATTGAGGTATTGTGTTTTTGTGTGCATACATTTTATTGAATTAGTATGCAAGTAGCAGTACAGCTGGTTTAAAGTACAGTGCGCTTTAGAGTTCTCACGATACAATTTAACGCCGCAATTGATATTGCAGTAAAACCATTTCAGATAGCTAAATGGGTTATTAACTTTAACTCGATTGAGATAACATGAAAAACTTTATATATTTCTTAAGCAGGTATTAAAAATCTTTTAAAAGCTGAAGAGTTTGTTCGTTTGCTTGAACGCGTTTATCTCAGCAACTTCGTGTCTGATTTGAAAAAATATTTCAGTGTTAGATAGCCCATTTGTCGAGGAAGGTTATAGGCTATGTTTTATCCGGGTGCACAGTTATAAAAGGTTATAAAATATTTCTGTGCCATTCAAAATGAGGTTTGCATGAATGAACTTAACTTTCCAGGTGTTGGAGTGCGATGTGCTGGAACAGCTGCAAGACACCAATTTCGTGGAAAATTGCTTAGAAATTCTAGTAGACTTCTGCGACGTGAAAGAATATAAACAATCGTTCGGTGAGTCACTATCATCTGAGAGACTTGAGTTCATCCTTGTAAGATAAAGTGAACCAAACACATGCGTAGCGTATTGATTCGCAATTTATTTATCAATGATAATAAATAATAACAAGTTTAAGATTAGATTATGTAGGTACCCTTTACGTAAGTATAAGTGTATAACTGTATCTATTTATTTGCAAGACGAGTCAAAACTTAATAAAATATTACTTTTGAAAAAATAAACAGTGAAAAATTCAAACGAGAAATCTAAATCATATGTTTCAGGAATTTTAATCACATTAAGTATTTAATCTCTATAACGTCGTGATATCAATTAAGTGCCTACCGATGTAAAGATACTAGGTATATTGATTATTACTGTTGTGTTTACCTAACAAAGTCATATGTTTTTTTCTAGAAGCGAATGTGTCGTTAAGCCTGTTGGAGCGTCGGTCGGAGTTAGAGGTTCGCGCGCAGAAAGGCGTAGATGAGTACGTGTCGCCGTCTCAAGTGTTGCTGAAAGCGCGGCCGCCCCCCACCGCCGCGCTCGTCACCGCCATAGCCGACGCACTGCACAATGTTAGCGCATTCACGCACTGCCCGGTCCAAGCCTGGAACGAACGCGGTTTATACAGACTCCTGTTCAGGTACCATTCTCAGAAAACGAATGAACTCATTACAGCTTCCAAGGAGCTATCAAATAGCGGATGCACTGCAAATTTTAGTGTTTCAACTACAACGGAAATCGTGTGAAATCCTGTTTAGATTACGACTATGCACTTGTTCTTAGAAATTGCCATGTTTTATCAAAGATATTAATAAGAAGTGCTATAGATAGCAAGCTTCTGAGTACGATCGGTTCCTGAAGAATAGGGAGTTCCCCAATAGTTCACACTTGTAGGTATATGTATGTACCCACAACACTGTTCAGTATTAAACAAGTAAAACAGTTCATACCATACATGACCTATGTAAGTTATTTATGCACTAACCACGAACATGTGCTTGATTAGTGCAGAAATTATGTTTACAAACGACAACAATAGCAAAAACCCATTTAGCGAATGAGTGTTTTATTGCAAAGATAAATTTTAAAGTTATGCGCCTTTAAGGCGAATGTTTCAACTGGTAGCGGGCAATTCAAATATAGTTTGATTTATCTATGTGAACATTTTTACTCTCAGATGTCCTGATAATTAGTGTAATGCAAATTCCAATTATATTTCGAACCACATTTGAATTGTTAGAACTTTCGGAGTTAAACAAAGACCTCAAAATACTTTGAGGTATACTATTACCGCGAATGATGAGATCACGCCTCATATCTAATGTCAGCACAGGTATATCATGAAAAACCATTTTATATTTAATTTCCCGCTACCAATCAAAGCTCGGAACACAAACATTTCTAAAAGATAAAAGTGCAGGCAAATATGATTCAGCTGTAGCGGTACTACTACCCACACCGCTACACCCGTCCGGTCGGAGGATCCTCCCTTTACCTCCGAGGTATGTTGAGCTATACTCGCTGCTCACATACCTCCACAAGCTATTTAGGCACACTACTACATATTTTGTCACCTATAAGCGGATTAAAATATTTTCATTGACGTGTAATATCGATATATATTTTTCATGAGGAAGACCCTTAAGTCTATGACGAATTGCTACATGCAGCCGAGTGCAAACTGGTTAGATACGCCGTCGATCATCGCGCGTCTAAGTCGCAAAGCCATTAGCTGGTACTAATGCTTCCGCTCTTTTATCGTTCGCCGCAAGTTCTGGTTCTCCTTACTTTCTAGATCACATTACAACTAGTATTTTTTAATTATCTATTTTAAGAACTGATACTTATTGTAATACATCTGCTATCCTGAAATAATACGACAGCTTTGTACTTTATCTGGGGTGTTTCTTTTACCTGTCTCATATTGAACGATACACTTTTCTTAAGCCTGCGAAACAGAAAAACTGTTAGAAACTTGTAAACATAAAGCATTATAATATTAAATAGCGAAGAGTATAATATAGGAATACTTTATTAATTCAACGTGTGACTTGGTGGATTGTAGGTACGTCTTTACATTGTTGAGTAATGGGTCGTTAGTCCTAAGTAATGATAAACATTAGCCAGTGCGAATATTCACACTTGCAGACCTTTGCCCGTAGTAAGTATACCTATTATGCGGTTTTTTTTAATATCTTGTTATTTGTATCTCTTACAAATATTAATTTTCCCTGAAGTACTCAACTGTCACCGCAAATGGTGACGGAATATACAAAGGGTCCTTTTCGATTACAAATGCATTACAGTAGGCAATGGTATGTTGTAAAATGATAGTACTAAATAGAATGATCATTCTAGTGAGGTATAGTTATTCTCTAGATCTCTCCACAGTATTGTTTCAAGTAAAGAAAGCCTATGATTTAACGCACATACCTGTACGCTTATTGACTTAACTTATTCATCTGCGTTGAGCCTGATCATAACCCTTCGATCTATCTGAGTAGCGAAGCATGCACTACAAATGAGACAGGTCGCTTTAATACTTTTGTTATAATCTCGACAGATGTGTTTCGTGGACCGGCGATGACACGAAAGAAACAAACGAAGTTCGTGGCGCGACCAGCCGAGCCCTACTGGCTGTGTCAGAACACAAATCCGTCCGCCTATCACTTGCCGCTACTAAGGACTGCCTTCACAACTTATTAATGGCTTTAACACCGTTTGGAGATGGTAAGTTACTTTGTTTAATGAGGTGTATTGTTAGTAATTCTCTTAGGACGCGAGTGATGCGAGGGAAATAGCTATCACCTAATACCTAAATGCTATAATGAGAATACCAACAAATTAAACATAGTACCGTAAAGTCGGGCTACTTTGCGCCACGTAAAATATTCGAATAAGTTAGTATGAGTAAATTAGCTCATCATTAAAACTGTTGTCCATTGTGCAGTCTCATAATTATCTTTGTAATTCCGTAATCACCAGGAGTAAGTAAGTTTTAAGGTTTGGTTAACCCCCTAGACTTAAGCAACCCGACATTATGCGAAGTTAGTAGGAAGGAGAGACTGGTAAGAAAATTAGACAAAGTTAAATAAATCCTTTTATTATTGACTATAGTCCGGACTGTATACAGTCGTTATCAAATTCTTTCCGGAATTATAACCAACTGTTTAAATATGCTCAGTTTTATCAATGTAGTCTTAGGTTTTAAAGAGAACACTTAAGACAGGATTTCAAGGAAAATACTTAACTTTATCGTGTACTTTGGAGGAGGCATATTACTCGTACACCTCTTGATCAAACAACGTGTGCCTTTAACAAAGAAAAGATTGTTGTCTTAGGTCTTAGTTTATTGACATGTGAATCAAGGCATGAAGTTGACTCAGCACAGTCATGTATTTACCCGATAAGCCAATTTTTCTGTTTACGATGTTCCTTATAAAAAAGTTATGCTGTGATAATAAAAAATAGAGCACTTTAATTACCGGTTCTATAATCGGCTCCTGTTAACTTTTGATATCGCTCAAATCTATGATAATTGGAAGTAATCATCCTACATTTGATTTGAATGTTATCTGATTAGGTAACAAAATAATATTGTAAATGCAACTGATTTCAATTAGTACAGATTGAATTCATATAACTCATAACAAATTAATCTAAGTATCTTAATTCTAAAACTGCTGCGTGAACTTAAAGTGAAATTAAAAAATATTATGTTTCATATTTTATCTTTTTAATTTTCATTTAACTTTTAAACTGTTTAACGAGACTCTTATTCGAAGCAGTTTGCTCACCGATATCGAGCTCAGTTACATATTCATTTCAGTTTTTTTGTTTAATATTGCACAATATATTGTCAGTAACTGCGACAAACAAGTCTATAAAGTGGATTGGCTCATAAAATTCTTTATTATATTCAAATTAGCATAGAAAATAATTAAGTGTTATTTTACATATTAAATCAGTAGAAGATTTACTCTTATTTTTTACTTAATTAAAAATACATTTATGTTTTTGCAGGTGAAAATGAGGAAAGTTGCTTGGTTGCGCGTGCGCAGGGCATGTCGCTCCTGGCCTCGTTATTGGAGGAGAAGGCAGCGGTGGATACCGTGTGGCAATTACTCAAAGACATGCATTCGACGGACTTCTTCCATTTACTGCTGCAGTGCTTGGATAGTGACGAAATTGGTAATGTTTCTCATATAATAAAATTATTATTATTTGTCATTTTTTTATGTTTTTTTCTATGCGGTGCCGAAAGTAGAAAACCAGAGACTCGAATCGGGCGCGCAAATGTCTAGTTACGGCAGTAATTTTATGGCTGAGGCTAGATCAGATATCTTCACGATATAATGAATCCAATTATAATTATTAATGTCTATGAAAAAGCATATTATTTTAAATAATTTTAGAAAAAATCCTGTCTATTCCAGAAAACAAAAAAAAAGTAATTGAGCTTCAATATCTTTACCTCTATCAAAAAATACCGTACTTTCTTCTAAAAAAATATTTTTCTAACTTCACAGAACTACAAGACGCAGGCCTCTACTGCCTCACTCAACTAGCACAGTCTATGTCACAGAAGAAACACGCAGACAGAACAAAAGATGACACTTGTGCAGAATTCTACGATAATTTGAAATCCCCCCACTGGGAAGGAGCGCAGAATGAAAACTACGGTGACGGGGACAGTGCGAGAAGTAATGACTGTCAGCCCGAATACCTGGCCGAAGAAATGTTTAAAGCTTTGATAGTCCTGTACCAAAAATTGTCGACTGAAAATAAGACGTATGAGTCTAGTGAAGGTATGATATTTTGAGAAGTAATTTGGATATGTTTTTAATTGCATTCATGCTGTAAACATGAAGCTAGTACGACTACGCCATGCGATTCGAAGGGTTCCATTTTCGTGTTTGGCCCAAACATGGAGTCGGGATTGTGAGCGTGAGTAAAAAAAGTTCACCTGTGTTTACGCAAACGCTTGTGTACTATCTGCGTGGGTGGATGATCTTTTTTGAAAACATCCGCCGTGGCTAAATAACAGTCCGATTCCGTTATAATGCGTCATGCACTTAATTAATACAAAATGAAAAGTAGTTCAAACTACTCATTTAACTGAATATAAAGAATACAGTTTTAGCGATAACACATTACATATACAGCTTTTGTTTAACGAAATAATAGCTATTTCGTCAGAACGTAGATAGGAACCAATTAATTGCGTGTTTATTTAGTCTATTCTAGTTTAAGTCCGTGTTCCAAATGTTATCGGCATGCTAATTGAATCTATAATAATTCAAAATAAAGTGTTGTATGCATGAACATCAATGACTCTTGTTAGTGTTCCATTTTATTATGAAGTACTTTAGAACAGGGCAGTCGAGACTGAATACGATCGCGGGTCAATTTTAATGATCAGAATCGGTAGGCGGAAATCACTAATCCCTTCAATATCCAATATTGAATATGGGCAAGGTAAGAAGATGGTGAAAGTGCGGCGAGCGCGTTTTTTTTTATTAAATTTAGGGTCGAAAGAACAAAACGTGAGCTAAGCGAGCTTCTGGCTTCACACGAGGGCTCGCCGGCCGTGGTTTGGACAACCCTGCTCTAGAAATATTGAATTGATAGCCATCAGTAACTTACAACTACAACATGGCGGAGACACAACGGATCTTGTTTATGTAACGATAAATAATAAATAATTATAGTATTTAATCTGATTTATACTGTCTGCTTACGTTTCTGCTATCGAATGACTGTAATTATATTTTCTAATGGACAAAGTTATCTATTTATAATTATGGTTATCGTCTTTCATCGTTCAGTTACGTCTGACTTAGAGCGGGTCCATAATTTGTATTAGGTGGTTTGCAGATCTATTAAATTTAACTAAGATAAAAGCTGTTGCTCTGAAATCAGCATCTACAGTTTTGTGAATCGTATTTCATTCAAAGATATTGCTTACCATTTGAATAAAAATATTTAGTTTAAGCTTTTGTTAGTAGAATTTATTAGTGCGATACTAGTCACTAATGAGGTGAAAAATCATACAAAGTTTTGTACAAAATTAGAGCATAGCTATGTCGGTCCCACATAGCTACATTGTGGGAGCATTAGACAATACAAGTTTGAATATCTCGTAGAGTGCGCAATGACAGTGGTACTGTGGCGGGTAGTGGAAAAGTTTACACTTTGATTTCCGCTAAGCCGCTCCGCCCTCCTTATTCAAAAACAATGTGTTTATAGCCGCTAGAGGATTTAATTGCCCGATCGGTACTCTAACCCTAGGTTTGTTGATTTAACGTGAAATAGCCGCCCATTGGTAATACAACACAAATTGACCAATGGCCTTTTCACGGATGGTTAAGTTTAATTTATCGTTTAAGTTAAATTAAGCAACCCAACCTAATTGAATACAAACTAGCCAGCCGTGGGTATTCAAAAATATCAAAATAGTATTTTTAGGGTTCCGTATCCAAAAGGTAAAACGGGACCCTATTACTAAGACTTCGTTGTCTGTCTGTCTCCAGGCTGTATCTCATAAGCCGTGATAGCTAGAAAGCTGAAATTTTCACAAATGATGTATTTCCGTTGCCGCTATAACAACAAATACAAAAAAAATATTAAGGGGGTCCCATAGATAATGGTACGGAACCCTTCGTGCGCGAGTCCAACTCGCACTTGGCCGGTTTTTTTACATGTAATTGTGTTCCACAGACGAGCGCTGGGTGCGTGTATGCTCGTGCATGTCGTCGCTGCTGTCGGTGAGCGGCCGCAGCCGCCACTACGCCGTGCACAGGCGCCTGCCGCAGATGTTGCTGGCCACGCTGCAGGCCGTGAGGGACCATCTGTCCATGCTGGGCAAGCCTCTCGATGTTGTCAAGACCGCTAATAATGTTAGTTATATTTTTATACCAGCTTTTCAAAGTTTTATACTCTGAAAGATTGATATTCTCAAAGATTGATATTTTTTAATAGTTAGGGAATAATTTTGCACGAATTTATATCTAAATATATAAAACTCAGAGGTGACTGACTTAGTTACTGACATAATGATCTATCAACGCACAGCCCAAACCACTGGAGGGATCGGGCTGAAATTTGGCATGCAGGTAGATGTTATGACGTAGGCTAAGAAATTCGGATCGCGGATTTCCCGAAATTCTCACGGGAATTGAAAAAACGAGATTTTAAATAGTGCGCGGGCGAAGCCGCTGGCAGAAACTAGTCTCATTATAAATTGTCAGTACCTATAAAAGTACAATCATTCATGTGGTAAAATGACAATTTGTATTACATAAAAATTTTATACTTAACACACGGACGCGAGCGACGAAACGTCATCCGTCGAATGTGTTACCTATGAACACCTTACGGACTTATCGGGTTTCAAATGTGTCGGTCACGCGATACCTGTCGCAAGTTAATATATTTTTTCCTATACAAAATCAGAATTCAAAATTCAGCGCTGCTAAAGAAGTTTTCACTTCAAAAGATTCTTTGAATGTGCTGTTAAATAAATGGTTAGCCAAAAATCTATATAATCCGCGTGCCCTTTTTACCCGACTGCCACAGAAAGGTTTTCAAATATGTTTTAATTTTACAGAAAGGTGAACTAATCAGTAATTAAATCTGCATTAAAAAATCTAAACTAAATCAAAACGCTTACAATTTTTCTATCATAACATCAGACTACTGGCCAGTTTCACAGGTTCTAGATAAAGTTTTCGATACTGAACAGATACTGCTCTAGAAAAATAAAATTGAAAACATTTCTATGGTAGAATCAGTCAGGTAGCTATCTAGAATTATAAAGTTCTGAGTACTGTTCTGGAACCTGTGAAACTGGCGCTTAACCTTTCAATCTATTAATAAACTATGTAAAAACTACATTTATAATTATTTTTGTGCTTTCTTAGAGGTCAACTTTTGGTGAGTGAATCATTCTAAGAAAATCTGAACAATTATAGTATAAATCTTTTACATAAGCAGTGTAGCTATGATGACAATGCCCTTACAACAATCATTAGCATACCCCGCACGTCATACAACAAAACAAGTGTAAATTTTGGTCCACTTTCGCCTTCTTTAGACCTACTTAATAAATTTAGTTTATATAAATATTTCCCTTGAAACTATTTATGGGAACAACATTATTTCAAATATTTAATTCATTAAACGTGCGATTTAATCATACATATTGCAGCGTTGTGTTCGAAATACATAATGTTTGGTTTGTTATTCAGAACCCTGTGCTGCGTACGTTGTCCTGGCTCCTGGTGGTCATAGACTGCCTGATGCTGGAGTGTCCGGCGGCTAAGAACAACTTCGTGGACAACAACTTGACGGCCTCCTTGAATAGACTATGGCCCTGGTGTATGATGACGGAACAACTACGATACGCTGTCATGCATCTCCTTTATACGTTCACCAACGATTGTCCGAGAGGTAATTTTGTTCTTTTATTCTCGTTCTATTCGTAATTTTGAATTGGAACATATGAATAAGCCAATCCTTGCCTCCCGTTGTAAATAAAGGATTTCGATTGCCCAATATTACCTGAAGCCAATATTGTCTATTATTTTGTTACCTAAAGACTTTGCCAATCCTTCAGATAATAAAGCCTTTTATTTACCTGCCTAGCATTTTGGATGCTAGGTTTGAAATTTAAAACACTTTAAAAAATACACGTGATGTATGTTAATATCTGGTTTGTTCCTAGCGTGGGGAGCGATGTGCTCGTGCATCGGCGGTCGCACGCTGGTGGCGGAGCTGTGCTTGTCGTGCGCGCGCGAGGCGGCGCTGGCGGCGCCGTCGCGCTCGCCCGCGCTGCTGCTGCTGGCCCTGCAGGCGCTGCGCCGCCTCGCGACCAACCATCACTGCAGAACTATACTGCTCAAGGTACCATACTAGTTTAAACTAACCCTAAATTACTCTCTGAAATCAAATGTTTACTGTTTGGTAGGATAGCAGAGGTTTATGCAAACTGTCAAACTCTGTCATTAAAAAATATATTGAGACGCAATAAACCAGAGCAATACGTATTTATTTCTATCGAAAAAATGTTATAAACGAGGTATGCTCTGTCTTTAGTAAAAGTATAAAAATACTATTTTGTTTAGCGTACATTACTGCGCATGCGCAAGGTGTTAAAAGGCTAACTTTGGAAAAGCGAAGTTACCTGATGAGAATTATTGTGCAAGTGGCCCAATAGTGGACTAAAACTATCCGATGTCTTTTTTTTTCTTTTTGTCGATGGGAAATCATCAGATGACCCCCCCCCTCCGCTGTAGGTGACAGCGTGAGTGTCAGACTTTTACTGACTAAAACCCACTGTGTTCTTTCGGGAGCCCTTTGTGTGCCAGGGCCGTGGTAACTCTTGAACGAACCGCAGGCCCGACGGGCTCTGGCCCTAGTGGGCTCCGCAGGGGTTGCACACTCTTTGAGGAGCGCGTGGAACAACGCGCGCCGCCCACACGGGTCTGTCGTCTCCTATGAGACGGTAGGATGATGAGACACTCGAAACTCACCGCCCACAGATGCACTCACCGCCCACGGACTCACAACTATCCCACGTCTTAGATCCACTTTCACCGAAAAATAAAACATCTGTTTTTCTTAAAAAAATTGTAACCCCGCACCATGGCTTGAACCGGTGCGAGAAGTCGCCGCCGCGGCGGCTCTCAGGCAGGGCACACCTCCATGGTGTGTCCTCCACCGTGTCCTCCGGGCCATGTGAGTGCACAGTGGGGGCACCCAATGTGGCGGGCAGGCGTCACCTGCCGCGGAATCGGATTCAGATACCTCCCGAAACAACCGTGTCTGGAGAAGACCTACGTCATGCGGAAATGTGCGCCATGATTCCTCCGAGCCGAGTCACTCCACAAAGAGGGGACTTATCCCCACTATAGGGCCTTTCCGCGAATTTGGGCCTTAGAAGGACTTTAAATATGAATTTTGTGTCCAGAGCGACGTGCTGCCGAGCATGTATCGGCTGTGCATCAGATCGCGCGTGCGGGGNCCGCCGTGCGCGCGCGCCTCATGCCCGCGCTCGCGCACGCCGCGCACCATCACCGCACCACCTTCCTGCAGTCCGGTAACTATGCTTCATGTGCCGGCTGTGCGAGCGCCTGGCGCTGCTGGCGCTGCCGCCCGCCACCGCGCCGCTCTGCGCGCTGCCGCCCGCCGTGCGCGCGCGCCTCATGCCCGCGCTCGCGCACGCCGCGCACCATCACCGCACCACCTTCCTGCAGTCCGGTAACTATGCTTCATGTGCCGGCTGTGCGAGCGCCTGGCGCTGCTGGCGCTGCCGCCCGCCACCGCGCCGCTCTGCGCGCTGCCGCCCGCCGTGCGCGCGCGCCTCATGCCCGCGCTCGCGCACGCCGCGCACCATCACCGCACCACCTTCCTGCAGTCCGGTAACTATGCTTCATGTGCCGGCTGTGCGAGCGCCTGGCGCTGCTGGCGCTGCCGCCCGCCACCGCGCCGCTCTGCGCGCTGCCGCCCGCCGTGCGCGCGCGCCTCATGCCCGCGCTCGCGCACGCCGCGCACCATCACCGCACCACCTTCCTGCAGTCCGGTAACTATGCTTCATGTGCCGGCTGTGCGAGCGCCTGGCGCTGCTGGCGCTGCCGCCCGCCACCGCGCCGCTCTGCGCGCTGCCGCCCGCCGTGCGCGCGCGCCTCATGCCCGCGCTCGCGCACGCCGCGCACCATCACCGCACCACCTTCCTGCAGTCCGGTAACTATGCTTCATGTGCCGGCTGTGCGAGCGCCTGGCGCTGCTGGCGCTGCCGCCCGCCACCGCGCCGCTCTGCGCGCTGCCGCCCGCCGTGCGCGCGCGCCTCATGCCCGCGCTCGCGCACGCCGCGCACCATCACCGCACCACCTTCCTGCAGTCCGGTAACTATGCTTCATGTGCCGGCTGTGCGAGCGCCTGGCGCTGCTGGCGCTGCCGCCCGCCACCGCGCCGCTCTGCGCGCTGCCGCCCGCCGTGCGCGCGCGCCTCATGCCCGCGCTCGCGCACGCCGCGCACCATCACCGCACCACCTTCCTGCAGTCCGGTAACTATGCTTCATGTGCCGGCTGTGCGAGCGCCTGGCGCTGCTGGCGCTGCCGCCCGCCACCGCGCCGCTCTGCGCGCTGCCGCCCGCCGTGCGCGCGCGCCTCATGCCCGCGCTCGCGCACGCCGCGCACCATCACCGCACCACCTTCCTGCAGTCCGGTAACTATGCTTCATGTGCCGGCTGTGCGAGCGCCTGGCGCTGCTGGCGCTGCCGCCCGCCACCGCGCCGCTCTGCGCGCTGCCGCCCGCCGTGCGCGCGCGCCTCATGCCCGCGCTCGCGCACGCCGCGCACCATCACCGCACCACCTTCCTGCAGTCCGGTAACTATGCTTCATGTGCCGGCTGTGCGAGCGCCTGGCGCTGCTGGCGCTGCCGCCCGCCACCGCGCCGCTCTGCGCGCTGCCGCCCGCCGTGCGCGCGCGCCTCATGCCCGCGCTCGCGCACGCCGCGCACCATCACCGCACCACCTTCCTGCAGTCCGGTAACTATGCTTCATGTGCCGGCTGTGCGAGCGCCTGGCGCTGCTGGCGCTGCCGCCCGCCACCGCGCCGCTCTGCGCGCTGCCGCCCGCCGTGCGCGCGCGCCTCATGCCCGCGCTCGCGCACGCCGCGCACCATCACCGCACCACCTTCCTGCAGTCCGGTAACTATGCTTCATGTGCCGGCTGTGCGAGCGCCTGGCGCTGCTGGCGCTGCCGCCCGCCACCGCGCCGCTCTGCGCGCTGCCGCCCGCCGTGCGCGCGCGCCTCATGCCCGCGCTCGCGCACGCCGCGCACCATCACCGCACCACCTTCCTGCAGTCCGGTAACTATGCTTCATGTGCCGGCTGTGCGAGCGCCTGGCGCTGCTGGCGCTGCCGCCCGCCACCGCGCCGCTCTGCGCGCTGCCGCCCGCCGTGCGCGCGCGCCTCATGCCCGCGCTCGCGCACGCCGCGCACCATCACCGCACCACCTTCCTGCAGTCCGGTAACTATGCTTCATGTGCCGGCTGTGCGAGCGCCTGGCGCTGCTGGCGCTGCCGCCCGCCACCGCGCCGCTCTGCGCGCTGCCGCCCGCCGTGCGCGCGCGCCTCATGCCCGCGCTCGCGCACGCCGCGCACCATCACCGCACCACCTTCCTGCAGTCCGGTAACTATGCTTCATGTGCCGGCTGTGCGAGCGCCTGGCGCTGCTGGCGCTGCCGCCCGCCACCGCGCCGCTCTGCGCGCTGCCGCCCGCCGTGCGCGCGCGCCTCATGCCCGCGCTCGCGCACGCCGCGCACCATCACCGCACCACCTTCCTGCAGTCCGGTAACTATGCTTCATGTGCCGGCTGTGCGAGCGCCTGGCGCTGCTGGCGCTGCCGCCCGCCACCGCGCCGCTCTGCGCGCTGCCGCCCGCCGTGCGCGCGCGCCTCATGCCCGCGCTCGCGCACGCCGCGCACCATCACCGCACCACCTTCCTGCAGTCCGGTAACTATGCTTCATGTGCCGGCTGTGCGAGCGCCTGGCGCTGCTGGCGCTGCCGCCCGCCACCGCGCCGCTCTGCGCGCTGCCGCCCGCCGTGCGCGCGCGCCTCATGCCCGCGCTCGCGCACGCCGCGCACCATCACCGCACCACCTTCCTGCAGTCCGGTAACTATGCTTCATGTGCCGGCTGTGCGAGCGCCTGGCGCTGCTGGCGCTGCCGCCCGCCACCGCGCCGCTCTGCGCGCTGCCGCCCGCCGTGCGCGCGCGCCTCATGCCCGCGCTCGCGCACGCCGCGCACCATCACCGCACCACCTTCCTGCAGTCCGGTAACTATGCTTCATGTGCCGGCTGTGCGAGCGCCTGGCGCTGCTGGCGCTGCCGCCCGCCACCGCGCCGCTCTGCGCGCTGCCGCCCGCCGTGCGCGCGCGCCTCATGCCCGCGCTCGCGCACGCCGCGCACCATCACCGCACCACCTTCCTGCAGTCCGGTAACTATGCTTCATGTGCCGGCTGTGCGAGCGCCTGGCGCTGCTGGCGCTGCCGCCCGCCACCGCGCCGCTCTGCGCGCTGCCGCCCGCCGTGCGCGCGCGCCTCATGCCCGCGCTCGCGCACGCCGCGCACCATCACCGCACCACCTTCCTGCAGTCCGGTAACTATGCTTCATGTGCCGGCTGTGCGAGCGCCTGGCGCTGCTGGCGCTGCCGCCCGCCACCGCGCCGCTCTGCGCGCTGCCGCCCGCCGTGCGCGCGCGCCTCATGCCCGCGCTCGCGCACGCCGCGCACCATCACCGCACCACCTTCCTGCAGTCCGGTAACTATGCTTCATGTGCCGGCTGTGCGAGCGCCTGGCGCTGCTGGCGCTGCCGCCCGCCACCGCGCCGCTCTGCGCGCTGCCGCCCGCCGTGCGCGCGCGCCTCATGCCCGCGCTCGCGCACGCCGCGCACCATCACCGCACCACCTTCCTGCAGTCCGGTAACTATGCTTCATGTGCCGGCTGTGCGAGCGCCTGGCGCTGCTGGCGCTGCCGCCCGCCACCGCGCCGCTCTGCGCGCTGCCGCCCGCCGTGCGCGCGCGCCTCATGCCCGCGCTCGCGCACGCCGCGCACCATCACCGCACCACCTTCCTGCAGTCCGGTAACTATGCTTCATGTGCCGGCTGTGCGAGCGCCTGGCGCTGCTGGCGCTGCCGCCCGCCACCGCGCCGCTCTGCGCGCTGCCGCCCGCCGTGCGCGCGCGCCTCATGCCCGCGCTCGCGCACGCCGCGCACCATCACCGCACCACCTTCCTGCAGTCCGGTAACTATGCTTCATGTGCCGGCTGTGCGAGCGCCTGGCGCTGCTGGCGCTGCCGCCCGCCACCGCGCCGCTCTGCGCGCTGCCGCCTGCCACAGAGTCCGAAGCTCTGCATTGTCTTCTAAATTCAAATAATCAGAGCTTTTTTGGCCACTACCTTTACACAGATGTGTTACAATGTGATCATTGTGTTACAGCGGAACTGTTAGAGCTGATGGCGGGCACGCTACTGGCTGGCGACACGGCGGAGGTGGTGTCAGCCGCCCGCGCTGTCTGGGCATTGGCTGCTAACAACCACAAAGTAAGATTTTATGTTATTTTTACTTTAAAACTAGTTATCTATCTATACTTATAATAAATCTGTAGAGAGGTCAATTCTGTACATGAAATATATTTCTAAAATAACTATCAGGGGTTAATTTGGGATCGATACTGATGCCAAAAATGCAATTAGTAATTTTTTTGTCAGTATAACTGTTATAGAAACAAAAACTACTTTTACTTTAACGGATTTTAACGAAACTTGGTACTACTACTACTTGGTTATAGTACCTATACTTTCATCACGCTAAAATCAATAGGAGCAGAGCAGTGAAGTTTCAGATCTTTAATTTTGACGGCCCGTTCTCGCTGGCATAAGCGAAAAGATCTGCGTATGAAGTCGCTGGCAGAAGCTAGTTTGAAAATATAGTCCTCCTCGTGACTGTCGGTTTGGCTATCTGTTCACTAGATTTGATAAATAGATATATTATGTATCCGATATCTTATGAAGGCATATTTCAGTTATATAGCAGACTGAATATAAAAATCTGAGGATATATTAACAAAAAAAAAACAAACTTTAATTAATTATTCATGCAATATCAAGATATTATCTAATAGTACGACCCACCTAGATATATAAGATTTCTGGATTTCACCATAGAGCTGTTTCACACTAGTATGTGTAGCTGCTCGGGTTTGGGGTTACTTGGGGTACTTGTCCGTTGTAACGCTGGTACAAGTTGTGCGTTGGGCAAATGTCGCGTGGCCTGTATACGCTCTTAGAAAACCGAGCGAGTAATTTATTGGCATGAAACTGCTCATACAGTTACGTTCTTACTACTTTAAAGCTCACTCCCTCTCCCGTGTGTTTTTTATTATAAGGATGTTACATTTTAGCATCACGTAACTACAACCCTTTGACGTAAAATATGTACAGTTCTCGGTCATTAATGCACTACCATCTTGCCACTGTTCCTATTTTAGCTTGGTAATACAATCTGACCAATAGGTGCATCCGTTGTGTTCTGTCAATGTATTACACTACAAAATTGCGGAGGCTTTCAAGTTGTCAGAACACTTATGTCCGCGACTATACATACTAGTTTATTTTGCAATAACATAAATCTTCTGTAATACACAAAACTCAGAGTTCATAATTTGAATAAATATGATTAGTATTTTCTAAATTCCATTCTGTCTAAGGTCCATAAATCTTATCGATACTAAAGTAAATGTATCGTACTACTTACATCACGTCATTATATAACTTAAAAATTTGAGAGGTCATAAAATAGATTTTCTGATAAGGTGATTTCTGCGTTTATATTGCTTTTGATTAATTTGCATTGCTTCTAAGGATCAATTACATAAAATATGCGGATTATTATCAGTTTATTTATCTCCAGTTTCAAATTGTCTAATATTTATTTGATTCCTTAATAGTTTATATGTTAATTGGATTATGAAAGTGTTTATCTGAGAGATATCATAAACAGATAAGTGTCCAAAGTCGCAATGTTTCATAACTTGTGCTACTTTTTGCAATGAGTTATCTGATCAGGAATAATTTCCCCGTTAATCCATTGCCTTTTAAATGTCATCTGAATATGTATTGGATAAACTTAAAATTGGTTATAAATAAATAATCTTAATTACTAGATCCAATAAACTGATTCCATAAGTAGCAAATTTCGCTCCATTTGAGTAGGTGTTGAACTAAAGTTTAACAATCTATGGCTCTAAAACTCGGTGGCACAATACCGACTTCTAGAGCCGTGTCAAAGGTTTTATTTTATCCCTTGCAGTGTTTAGTGAAGTTGGTTTTATTTCATACTAGCTTCAGCCAGCTGCTTCGCCCGCGTAAAAATTAAAATCCAGTTTTTTTTCCGTTCCCGTGGGAATTTCGGGAAATCCTTTCTTATCTCGCTTGAGAGTCTTAAGATGAACTGTGCAAAATTCCAACTTTATAGGTTTACGGGTTTGGGCCCTGCGTTGTTGTCGGGACTTTGATTTTTATATGTATAGATCATATTATTGTTAAATTATTTTCATTTCTGTAGGCTAAGCTGGTGTTACGGAGTGCGGGGGTGGCATCAGCGGTGCATACGACCCTGCAGCGGATGCAGCGCTCACAGAAGGACCCGGGCACACAGCGGGCGCTGCAGCTGCTTACTTATACAAACACCGTGTTGCAAACTACTTAACTGTTCGTCATCGTTGTTCTTTGTCTAAAAGAAAGATTTATGTGCGAAGATATGATACGATTACATCCCACTGCATTATGTATTATGAATTGCTGTATACCGTTCATTAATATCGCACTTATGCCCGGATCATCACCCAAAAATGCCTTCTTAAGATGGATTAAGATAGCAAACAGTGGCTAAAATTATATTCGCATGTAATGCTATAACTTACCCAAGTCATATGATTCCGATAAAAGAGTTTTACTATGTTATTATACGTTAATCTCGTGTTTGCATTTAATGATTTGGTTGTTACCAAGTCACATGATTCTGTACTTATTTCGAAAACTTGTGATCGAGTCCAGGTTGTTCTGCTGGTAAAGTCAAATAACATGAAGTATGTGTTAGTTAACAAAACAGTATTAGGAAATTGTTTGTGATAATTAGTGGGACCCGCATTTGGAAACTTTGAATGTATTTAAATGGTAAGTATGTTGAAATAAATGATTTTGAATTTATTTTGTATTTTAAATGTGTTCAAAGGATCATCCATGCTTATTTATTATTTATGTTATGACCTGCATAAGTGCATCTTTAACGAGCTGTTTAGGTTAAAGTCACTCGCTAAACTATTTTAAATATGAACGATGATTCTCTTTTTTTTTTGTTTAAATAAAAATAAGCGATAAATAGGTTTATGAAGTAAATGCCGGAAGAAGGTTGCCGGGATAGTATTTTACTATCAATATTTAAATTGGTTGGAGATTAAAAAAAGGGTTGCGTAAGAGTTATATGTCCACTCTTTTAAATTCGAGGCTTTTGTATTATGACGGCTAGTTTTCGTACTTTATTGACTCGGGTTGAATAAATATGCAATAAATAATAACCTAAACTGTTATTATAGTGAAAGCTGAATTTACTGTCATTATATCCGTCTGCTTTCTCTAGCAACCGCAAACATTCTAATAATAACCTTTCATTAATTAGAAAAACAAATTCACTATTAGAATAGTCAAACTGCGTGTAATGGAACGCTCGGTTGATATCAATTCGGTTTATTGATTTGTCCATCATTATGAAATATACTATATCACGTGAGCAAGAAAGATAATTAATTGAGTACTTTCGGTTAATCACCTAAATGGCTAATTAGATATGCAAATAAATGATACAAGTACATCAATGATTAAATTAAAACATGACATTCATTTAACATAAAATGGTACATTAAATTAAATAAAGAGTAGTTCATTGATTTATCATCATAATATCATATATTTATAATCATAACGAAACAATGTAAGGCAAATATTAATAGATAACGCTTCTGTGCAGTAGGTTAAAAAGTCTTTAATTTCACTTTATTCGTTCCACGATTTTGCCCATTGCTAACGCAAGGTTCAACAAAAATTAAGGATACTCAGTTCGTTTGGTCAGATTTTTGACGTATGCAGTTTCTTTTTTTATTTAACTTCTTTTTTATGCGATTATAGAATTAATTTGGTACCAACAATAACCGTAGAATGGGATAGGATCTTCTTTACATATTGCATAAACCCATGAATAAAACATTTTCTGTCAGTTACTTTCAAAATTTGGCCAAAGCCTCAAGCAATTCGCTTTACTTAAATGGTGTTAGGTGCAGTTGATAGTGCATAACGGGCAAGGCAAGTGAGGCATGTCACACAGGTAGGAGGGGCTCCATGCCGTCATGAGTTTAAGGCGAACGTAGGCCTAGTTGTGTCTTAGTCTTTGAACTTATACTGACCTTTCTAGGCAAAAGTCGCGGTCTAAAGTGTTATTTTGTATGCTCGAGAAATAAGGAGTTCGTGTCCAAACAAGAAGTGAACAATTAAACAAACATATTTTTCCTGTTTATAGCATTAGTACCCATGATAGTGATAATTGAACTTGGCTACAGTGCTTTATATGGGTGTGAATAATGTTCTTGTATCTTCCTATTATTCGGTTGATTTAAAATCATTTGTATTTAGCCTTTTGTACGTGTGCCACTAACATTGAAAGTTCTCGTCAAAAATAAAAATAAAGAACCAAAAACCGGAAACTGATTCACAAAATCATTCTCATGGTATAATAGATAATTTTTCGCTTACTTAAGCGTATAAAAGGGAATCAAAAGATAATATAGTAACAATGTCCATTGTGTACTCGCAGCACTAACTCCATGTGCAGCGACTTCGATTGTTTATTTATTGAACATTGTGTAGGTACTAAAGTTTAATAATGGAATGAGGAGCGCGTACCCGCAGTCTCCAGTGTTAAAACTGACAACAAATACACACGTCTCGTATAACCAGTCACAACGCGGCCGGTTCCGCGATAAGGTTCGCTGTCGATAGCGCACAATCGGCGCACACGGTGACCAACACTAAATTTTACGGGAAGTTTACGTTATTCATTATCGGCATAAGGAGCGATAATCCGCGTTTGTTAGGCGCCGGCTTCGTGCCGATGCGTTCACGCGGCCTCCCTCCGTGTCTGCGCTCATGTCGCACTCCGCATCCGCCACGCGCTGATCAATAAGGAATAATGAGTCAACGGGACCCCCGGCGCCGGACATATCGCGTCATAGTTCATAGTGTTTGTGTGCTCCAGCCCAGTGTTAGTGTAGTGAAAACGCGAGGAGATGTCATCGGTGCAGTTCAACTTTCCACCGGAGAGTTACTCAGCAGTTTACACCTCTGATGGAACAACAAATGCCAATGTGAGTACCGGTGAGTGGCGAGAGGCGTCGGTATCACAGTGCGACGCTGCGGCGTGCGTGTGCACACTGACAAGGCCGCGACGGCGCACACTGGTGCATTCAACTCGTTTTGCAAAACACTATCTATATTTCTAGTTCTGCGAGCGTCGTATCACGCGGGCTCTCGTCAGGGCTAGCCACCTAACTAGCATGCAGCGTCTCGCAGCTGCTGCTTAGCCGTGTGACCATATTAACATTGCGATATGGTTTATGGGGCCATCTGTCCATTTATACGTGTCTATACAGTTAAACTAAATACAACTCATTTAAAATCAAGTCCTTTTGCTAATTCGTTAGTTTCTTGTTTATTCCTGGCACTAGAAAACCTACATCTACATCTAAATAAAGAAATAAACTAACGGAATTTGAACTTGCCTACCCTCCCTGTATTTCGTGATTAAGTATCGGTTTGTACAATATAATTGTTACTAAAAGCTTGATAAAGTTACTTTGTTGCAGGCTTTGTTGTCTGGTCTCTTCTGTTGGCTTGGAACTGATCTTTGGAATAGATTTAGCCAAATGACTTAATGGCCTATTGTCTAATACCTAAATCTTTAAGTTTTGGTAACAGGATTTTTGGAAGATATAATAAATCGCCGTTATGAATTAGGTTCTTGCTGGCTGTTGGGTTAGTTAGTCCGGTTCGTTTAAACATTTTGGTAACAACACAAATAATCAACTATTTAAAGTTGAGATCCTACACGCGCTCTACCCAAATTGAACAAGTATGTATAACACAATAGTGCGGTAATATTTGTAATTTATGTATAGAACACACAGGCATGTAAAGCTAGCTAGCTATACTAAGTATTAAAGGCGCAATAAAACGTACGCTTAATCCTAACATTCCCAACATTGGACGCTCGCGTTCAGTTAGAGCACGCACTTGTAAGACATCTGCTTTGTTCTTTGTCCTGCCAAGGTTATCGCACTGTTTGTGTATGTACAATTTGAACATACGATTCTCAAAAGTATTACTTTATAATCTTTTTTTTTACATTTACGTCGGGACATTAATATTAATGATCTGATTAACGCTTGTTTATTTTAAGTTGAAATACTTGCGTAGATAAAGGTAGGTAGGTATATAGGTACGTACAAAAATATTGCAAAGTTTGAAAACAATAGCGAGTACTTACTTACAAATCTTATTCCTAGTTGATTACTTAGCGAAACAGTCTATTGCATACTTGCTACCTACTGGGCATTGTGCCATTACCAGGCCAAAAACGTTTGCAACTACGTCTCATCTTGAATGGACTTCTATTCAACCTACTTACCTTCTAGAGTTTATAATTATAATCCAATATCGGATTGTGATTTGAAAATCACAGATTTTGAGGGCCATTTATACTGACAACCTCGTTTAGGTTAAAGCAGTTTGTTTTCGTAAAACAACTGTTTACTTACTTTGAAAATTGAACGTGAAAGTTCAAAGAAACACTTGTTTAATAAGAAAACGAATGTTTATCAACATGGGCTTCAGTAGTCTCTAATTCGGTAGATTAATTTGATGTGATCCGGGTGCATCTCCAAAAAAAAAAAAATTTTCTCTGCGTCATTATCCTAAAAAATATTTTTTGGAGATTCACCCAGGATACAAGAGGTCAGACAGTTTTTTTCTATCTAAAGTCGAAGTTTTATAATCTCGATTGAATGGACACATAAAAGCTATTCTTGGACTCAGTTTGCCGTATCCACTTGTATTTAATTATTCGTTGGCATCAAAAGTCACGTGTAATAGGATATTACGTTATCATGCCATACCAACAATCTAAGTACATTTGTTTTGAAACCTAAGTAGGTAAATAATGTGGAATTAAAATGCAGTTATCGCACTTTACAAGTAAATAATGTAACATCTATTTACGTAAGTAAATAGTAGCAAATACGAAACAAATTAAAATAGGTTCAAGAACAGTTAATAAAATTTAATGAAAACTTGTAATTTAGTTTTCTACCGACGTCACAGTGCCAACAATAATAAAATTTTAACATTAATTGTTACACTTGGTTTACCTACTTACATTTTTGTATGGATCTAGTACTTATAAGTGAATGGAAATGGTTTTGAATTTCAAAGGCACCTGTCTGAGGTATGTAGGTACAGACAACAGCATGTCAATCTACCCAAATCTTTCAAATTTTACCAACCGAACATTAACCTTCAGCTATTGTGATAACGTTGAAAATCTACTGAAGAAATTTGACAGCTTGTGGTAATATAATGGGACTATGGGATGAGTAAGTAAGAATATTTCAAGTAGGATTACCACAGGTAAGGTAATTAAACCCCAGGAGAAATCCAGAGAAATCTTCAAATTTCATAGGTGAAAACTTGATATTCTATATCGATAATACAATGCGGGGCCGACTGTCACTGTGGGTGGGTATTAAAGATATTATAGTTTTAGACCCGAAAACTGAAAAGCATAAAATAAAAAACTTTTTTACAAAAA
>NWSH02000560.1:6027738-6062045 GCA_002382865.2 Heliothis virescens
ACAAATGATGTATTTCTGTTGCCGCTATAACAACAAATACTAAAAATGAAAAAAAAATAAGGTTGATGGGGTACGGAACCCTTCATGCGCGAGTCCAACTCGCACTTGGCCGGTTTTTTTATTTGTTGCGTTTTATTTTTAGTTTATGAGACTACCTATATGCATGCCAATGATCGATGTCTATATGTAGGTCAACTAGAACTACTTAAGTACAATTGATAAAAGATTGTAGCTAATTAATTCACGATAACATAAACGTAATAAAAGTATATTATAGGTACATACTTATGGGTACATATTTTCATTTGTAGACCAAGAAATGTTTTCTGAAATTAGTTTTCTGACAAATTTATGTAATATCTACGTGTTTACTTCATTCCTCATAGATTTTTCGTTAGGACATCTCTATCAGTAGAAATAAATTATCTTCGCTAGTTTGGATAGCTCAAAATGTATTTATCCTCCAACATTTTCAAAGGATTTTTCAGGTTCAAGAGAGAGTTTCGGACAAATTTGTCTGCCCATATCGCAATTGCACTTCGAGTACAATAACCCAAAGGCACTCTATTCGAATATTAGGTACCTAGCGCGTCCAGTCACCTCATTCGTGAATGATTAAGAACCGGAGACTAACGGCCTTGGCTTCCACACCGGACACGGCGTGCCATACCGGAGACCGGTCAATTCCGACACAGACCAAATCAGGCAAGGTGTCACTAATATAGTGATTACCTGCGTCATAGGGCCGAATGAAATAGCAAAACAACAGAATGTATAAAAAATAGTAATAATTTTAAACACTAGAGTAGATGTACAGACGACAGCAGGTCAACGTATACGAATCTGTCAAATTTTACCATTCAAACATTAACCTACCTCTATTATGATAAGGTTGAAAATTGATTGCAGAAATTTGACAGATTGTAGTAACTTGATGTGCTGTTGTCTGTACCTTAAATGTATCCGGAACAGTTCTAGGTGTAAGGTAAGTACAGATGACAGCAGGTCAACCTAGCCACCTAACCAACAGCAGGACCTATCCAAATTTTACCGATCGAACCTTCCACTACTGTGATAGGGTTGAAAATCTATCGAAGAAATTTTTAAGATTGTGGTAGGTCTGAACATGCAACTGCTGTAGTTGTCATGTTCACCAAGAAAAAGTGCAGGATTAACGCAGAAATTATTCTTTAATAATTACCAATTTTTATCTTCATCCTAATAGCCTATCTCTTGCGGCTGTACTTACTGTCCGTTATATCACCATCCCATCAGTGGCACGAGTAGATATTTCGTCGGAATAACTCATTGAATTAATTGAAGAAAAAAAGTATGTTTAAAAAAAAAAATGTGCGTAGCTACCGAGCTTAGGTCTACAACGAACATCCACTAAGCACGCTTTTTTCTAACTTAAAGGTGAATTCGATGGTCATGAACCCGGATGAAGGATTCCTTCGAACTCTGTCGGGTGCATCGAATTACATTTAAAACCATTCAACTGATCAAATTTACTTGGTCTGATGATTAAGTAGGTAGTTATCAGGGTATCAGCAACTAAATTGTTTCGGAAGGCGCATTAAATTAGTAGGCTGGCATTAGAATGTCTTTGGCACCATGGCAAATTATTCAGTTGAATCTGGTGAGGTTTTAAGCCTACCTCAAGATGTATTTAGGTGTCTGTCTTTGTTGGGAATTTTATATTTTTATCTATTATAGTTGGAGTTTACGAAGGTCACAGATTGAAATGTAACCGTCAGAATTTTGTTAATCTTTGTATATAATTTGTTGAATTTTAGATTCACATACCTACGTTAACAGAATTCTCTAGTTCGAACGCGGTGAAACTAGTTCTTATTTTGTGCCTGACCCTGATTGCGGTCTAGCTTGTCTAAACAGGTTATACGGGGTAGGTCAACGGTAAAGAAAAAGGAATTTCAATAAATACTATAAGCTGTATAGTAGTTTTTGTCCATTGTTTCGTCGCCACTCCTCAAATATCATGTCTGCATTTTTATAGGGAAGGGTCCAGGCCCCCAAGTCTGCAATGCAATTGTGTTAAAATGGTCATGATTTTGCTTAGTTAAAATAGATTTAAATTACAACTTGGACAAAAAATGGGTAATTTCTAGAAGAAGTCTAAGAATGATGTTTATCTGAAAAAATCTGTAATAATTGAAATAACCTATACGATTTTAAGAAAAAATATGAAGACTTTGAGAATCATGAATGTTATTTTGGTTCAAAAACGGTTCAAAATTATTAGAGGCGTGGTCCGCGTTGGTCCAATATACTTATCAATAATTTTATGTTTTATCTTCTGATGTTGTCAATTTCCACAGGTGGTGGGCAAATGCAACCTCACGGATTCTTGCGAAGTGTCAGGTTCGCCGCCGGGACTTCAAACGCCTCCTTCCTCGTTATTCAGCTGTTTTCACTGTGCAGTAAGTAGCTATAATAATAATAATCTTTTGACTTCTCGTAGTTGTAAGTTGCGTTGTCGCGCATATAGGTAGATACGCTCGTGAAAATAATTTTCTTCGCTTCGGATAATTCGCTTCTTTAAAAGCGCTCTTGCAACTTAGATACCTGCCCTAGACAATATTATCATTCATTAAGTTCTGACATGACTTAGATGTCTCAAAATATATAAGTAGCGTAATTTTCTAATTGTTAAATAACAATGAGTACTTGGCTAAGTCTTTATAAATAAGTAAGCGTTTTATATTAAAATACTTACTTGAACATTTCTTTGAAATGACGTGTACAATTAGATTTTTACGTTATGTATGAATTAAATTGATTAATCATTGTGTTTAAATTACCACTCATTTGCTTTTTACGTAAGATGGGTTACAGTTTACGCAAAACGGACAATAATAGTAAGCATAGCTAGTAAGCACAGCTAAGCATTTTCAATTGCTTTAATATTAAGATTTAATATTAAGTGTTTATAAAAGTTTAAATTCTCAGAGTCGCGACATTCTTAATTTTTGGTACACCAGTCCTAAGGAATTGCAATTTATGTACACATACCTACCTACATAGCTTATACTCAGGTCATTGCACAAAAACAGGTTTAACAGCGATTTTTAAATAAGAAGTTCTAAAATTAAATTTTGATTACATATCTAATTTTAGTGCGGCAGAGGACGTGGATAAATTCTTATCATAACATGACAGCTTAAACAATTAAAATGGTTCCATAAATGTGATTGGTAGATAAATAAAAACCGGCCAAGTGCGAGTTGGACTCGCGCACGAAGGGTTCCATTATCTATGAAAAATGAACGAACCCCCTTATTTTTTTGAATTTTTAGTATTTGTTGTTATAGCGGCAACGGAAATACATCATTTGTGAAAATTTCAGCTTTCTAGCTATCACAGTTAATCAGATTCAGTGTGGAGACAGACAGACAACGAAGTCTTAGTAATAGGGTCCCGTTTTACCCTTTGGGTACGGAACCCTAAAAGCCTAGCTTGTCTATAATGTACCTACTCGATACGTATGTCGTTTAAATAGGTATTGCGGTCGCTTGCTGAACTATTTTTAAATTATTTCAGAGTAATGGTTTGCAGAGTTTCTCTTTTTTAGGGTTCAACGGGTAATATAAATAAAATCCCAAAGGGTAAAACGGGACCCTATTACTAAGACTTCGTTGTCTGTCTGTCTGTCTCCACTCTGTATCTCACTAACCGTGACAGCTAGAAAGCTGAAATTTTCACAAATGATGTAAGTATTTCTGTTGCCGCTATAATAACAAATACTAAAAATGAAAAAAAAAAGGGGGTTGGGGTACGGAACCCTTCATGTGCGATTCCAACTCGCACTTGGCCGGTTTTTTTTATTTTATATCGGGAAAACTTAGGTACTTATGCAACCAGTAAAGCAATGTATTTTCTACGTTCGTAGCACGTCTACGCCGTAGCACTTCACTGAATAACCATATCATATTACAGTTAAAAACTACTATGTATTATTATTTAATTAGATAATAATTCGGAGATTACTTCAGTATAAAAACTCAGGCCTACAAAAAAATAGGCAAAGGAATGGATGGGTAACTTTTAGGCCTTAACCCGTCGTACCATATACGCGGGGTATATTCGTGCTCGGCGTATATAGGTATACTAGCTTCCGCCAGCGGTTTCACCCGCGTCCCGTGGGAACTACTCCGCGCACCCGGATAAAAAGTAGCCTTCCTAGATAAATGGGCTATCTAACACTGAAATAATTTTTCAAATCGGACCAGTAGTTCTTGAGATTACCGCGTTCAAACAAACAAACTCTTCAGCTTTATAGTATTAGTATAGATTACCGACTTACGAGCGGTTAAAAATACTTTATCAACTTTAAGAATTTTGTGATTTGTAAACTCCACGACCACCCATCATGACCACCATGTATCTACTTAGATGTAGTATCGATCATTAGGAACAAGCGATGTGTGTAATTAACACCATGTTCTTATGTCAAATTATGCATAAAACGGGTTTGATAAATTGATAAAAAGAAACCAATTTTACGTTTCAAGGTTGATCAGAAGTTTTTAGATTCTCCGAAATAAATCGTTTTCGACATACAATTAGATGGACACTGAGATGTTTTATAAAATAAATATAATTCAAAGTAAATAAACGAATACACCCAGTATTAAAATAATTAATTTTGTTTAAATTTTCAGTTCCACAATGGGATCAACTTTGCGCGGAAGGAGAAACGCCGAAAAGAGAACCACACAGTCAATCATAAGGTACCCGACCATTTCATTATTATTTTACAACATAAACCGATACATACTTAGTGAAAACCGTTTTAACTAACGCGCTCATATTTAGGACAATTTTGTAGACCCTCCCCGCCTGATAATTAACATTTCATACATATGAAATTAAAATGCAATAGGCCTAGTTTTTTCAGCAGTTAGTAGTCATCAAAGAATGTCTTTAAATACATTCCTAAGATTACAAAATAAAAGTATAATGCACCTACTAATTATAACCTAAAGCACTAATTAACCCATGGATCTTTGCATAAATGCAAGGTAAATGTAGATTTATACTTTAATACATTTAATATTTGTCGTGATCTGCGTAAACATTATATGCATTATTCATATTATATCTTAAAATTTGCCTATGAAGTATGTAGATAGGTACGATACCTCGGTATGTTTAAATAGTAGGCACAAATACAAGATATTTGGTAAATACGGTCCGCGACTGGGGTTTTCCCACTAGGAATAATATTGAACTATCGATATGCTTGTTTAGATGCGTAATAGTGGCATCTATTTGCCTTTACGCAAATGGGTGAAAATCATTTAAATTGACCATTGTGACAAAAACGAAACAAAAATGAAAATGTTACAAAAATGAAACGCGTTACAAAAAATAACAAAAATGAAATATTAGGACTCGTTTACAATGTACATTTAAAGTCTGACTGTTATGTATTTAAAGTATTCCGCAATAAAACACCATATTTCTTTTATGATTTGTTTTATTAATTAATTAATTATTGGAGATACAAATAAATGTATTTTTTTCTCTCATAAAAACTTATAATAGATGACACGGGCTTGCGGACAATGAGTAGTATATGGATCGCCGTTCACCTGTTCAGAAATAACCGATCTCGAATAGTCGACTGGTGCGCCTCAAAAAGATGTCGGCAAAACCATATGAGCCCAGCAGGACCGATAACGGGTAGAAACCTGTAGTTCTAATACGCAAAAGGCAACTGAGTGTCACGAGTGAGATCATCAGAATTGTGATCTAAATGCGGGCGGGATCGTCCAAGACAGCAGAAGTTAAAGTGCACCCGCTACTCTCGACGCATTTGTGGTGGTATTAGTGAGCATTAATCTGACAGATCCTTCTTTCCCAAAGCCGAGGACATGCACAAGGATTTTCACCACGAAAAACAAAAGCCTCTAACAAGAAAATATAAAAAAAATTAAGCTATTACAATATGAACATAACAAACGGACCCGTATTAAAAACCAAAAATACACTCAAATATACAAAAAGAAAAAGATTAGAATCATGCTCTCATAATAACATTTTATCAGCAATGTGATTACGACTTTAGTTCATTTTTGTTATTTTCATTTTGTGACGCAACTAAAACCATAACAAAAATGAAAAACCGCTATGCTTTGAATGTAACTTCAAATATGTTAAGCCAAACAGAAATCACAATGAGCTCCAAACACCTTGTATTTCAATAAATGTCAGCAATAACGTGCTTTATTGAATAATTAAATGATATAAGTGCTCACTTACCTGTGTTGTTTGATACAAAACAAAACTGATAAATTAAAATTGGATTTTTGCAAGCCAACAAAGAAACACGCGTTATTCACTACTTTTACTCGAGTACAAAATGGCCGAGTCATATTAGATTCTGGCATGTGATTGGTTCGTTATAGATTGAGTTGTACAAATTGTACAAATTTCAAATATTACCAAATTTTGTTGTTACAAAAATGAATAACAAAAATGAACAAAACAATAGACATTACTTTGCATCCAAAATTTTAATATTTCAAATAATTAATGTAAACTAATTTTCACCGTAACCAATAGGTATTAACAACGTTTTGGCAAAACGTTCATCAATAATTAAATACCGGAGCTATTAGACTTATTTAGATCATTTTTGTTACTCAGCCCGTAAAGAGGACAAATTATTTTGTATGAAGATTACCCGAGTTCGATAAAAAAAAATATATATAATGTGTTTATTATGGGCAACAGTTATATAAATCTGTGTAGGATAGCTAGATAATATATATCTGAGTACTAATAGGTGCTTTTTACTTAGTAAAAATAATTTTGTCATAAAATAACGGGCGTGGACAATTTTTACGATCGAAATGGTCATTTTAAATGATTTTCACCCAAATTAATAAAATATTTTCGTTATAACTCATTAATTTATTGGTTCAGAGTAAACCTTTTGTCTATTGCAAATGGATATCGCTGTTCTGGCCAGTGGCCCGGCTGTTCATGACCTTTTTGTTAGCATGGTTGGTTAGCAAGTCGCTTAGCCAGTCACTGAAGACTAGCCAAAACAGATAATGTGTTAAATAAAGTACAAACGCCAGCAGCTCCAGCTATCCGAATTTAAACATTAACCATAAAGAAAACAGATTGAGGTAGGTTGGTGTCCTCGCGTCTGTACTTGCACTCACAAGTCGCATTAATCAGATTTTTAACCATAATTTTAAATCACTTTTTGAAATATCTTCAATCACTATTGTACTGTAGAGTTAATTTATGCACTGAAAGGGAGAAGAACTATCAATCTCAGTGGCACGTTAAAGATCATCGTTCACTTCCCTCATAAACTACTACATTCATTAATGTAGTGGCTAGTGCTAATTTAGTAGGGGTAGCAATGAATTCATTCTATTCTATTAAGAAAAAGGGAGCTTACTGTACACAAGGAACATTATTAGGTTCTGAAATAACATAGGTAGGTGCTCCAGACAATTAAAAAATGTGCGCAACATTAGCGGACCTAATAAAATAAAAGCTTCGGAAGTATTTAATCTCATCGTTGTTTTTATACTTAATTACAATTTACGTCAATCTTTATCAGCATTATTTGTGGCTGAAAAACATTGCGAGGATTCCATTACACCATGGTTGATAACTGACAAGGAAAATAAATAACTCACCGGTAGATTTTGAAATCGACTTTAATTTATATTAAGCACATGCCACATCAAAATGCACAAATACTCTCGACTCCTTATTACAAAAAGTCCTTGATGTGTTTGAAAGTACATATTTTGTTCGTCACTTGTCTATACATTATGGAGAAGCTCGCAGCATGCGTATGCGATGCGGACGACGGTGAGTGACCGGCGCGCGCGCCCGCGTACATTCCCGACTCACGTTTTCTCAGTCCAGGGAACTCTTTACAGTAAAGTTTCCTTTCTTCTATTTGTTTGAATTACACGTGACGGAATAATAGAAGCGTACATTATGCCGGAGTTAGCACGAGTACTCTCTGTATTAGAATTGGTAAGCGAATTCTCAATTACACTTTTTATCAAAAGTGAAATCATTTTGGTGGATCGTGACTTGAATTCTAAGAATATGGTTATTATTGCATTTGGAAAACATTTCTTTATTTAATTCAGGTGGAAAAAAGTGTTTTTTTTTTGTATTTCCTTGTTTTTACACTTGATGTGCAAAAACAGTCGAGTTTCGAATTCTGGCAATGTTAGGTTTATTTTAAACCTGTAGTAGGGTTCATGTAGTTCATGCAAAGACTGAAGAATCGGAAAGGACAGACTTTTATTGTTTTCGAAAATTTCAACTCGTGAATTTTCCAGTATTGTTTACTTTACATGATTAGGTATCATTCTGTAAAACTCCAAAAGAAATTTCTTGTAGATTATGCTTTGTTTTTTTAGGTCATTTAATTGAATTATTTATTACACATAAAATATGCGGTGAAAGTGATTGACATGTCTGAAACTGATTACTAAATAATTTGTTTTCACAACGCTAGCGTATTAATATTACTATCGCTCAATTTTTTGTTGTTGTTGCTTGATGCATAATCTTCTATATTTATACATAGAGGTAGATCTAGTTGTTAACCTGAGTAGACACCTGATTAATCAAAAACCACAGCCTGACGTCAGTCTATTGTGGCACTTTATATTTTTTGTTGCAAATCACGGCGGGTCCTGTCTATCACATGTTGATTAGGTGATCTGTCCGGTCATTAGGTGCTTGACTAAGGCCGACGGTGCCCGGACTCCTTGCTGTGCCTAGGGTGATGCACTCACAAGCCACGTCACACGTGATTGCTATAGCAGTCTGTCGATGTATTCATTTACATTCATTGTCCCATAAGTCCATGTCACGGGGTCTTTGGAGGCTCCCAAAGTGTTTTAATGATTAATTATTTTGTTAGCTCCGTGCATCACATGTAAGCACACGAAAGAAAAAAACCGGCCAAGTGCGATTCGGACTCGCGCACGAAGGGTTCCGTTCCATTATCTATGAAAAATAAACGTTCCTATTGCCTACAATTAGTCAAAACACAAACATTTCTCGACTACAAAAAATAACTTTGTTTTTCATACAAATATATGAATAACAAAGTTATAATTTGCGGTTACTGAAAAAGTGCTATATCTCAAAAACCACTGACTGTATCTCGTTCAAACCAATTTTGGTTGATAGTTTTTGTTAAGGTCTATAACATATATTTTTTTTAGATTTTTCACTTTGGTAGTTTAGAAATGGCAGGGGGGGGGACACACATTTTTGCACTTTGAAAGTGTCTAACTTTGATATGATTGACTTTGAGAAAAAATGGTTTTAGAAACCTCAATCTTATTTTTAAAGACCTATCTATAGACACCCCACAAGTATAGGTTAGACGAAAAAATTTTTTTTTTGTTTCAGTTCCATGGGAGCCCCCTTCTAATATTATTATTTTTTTATTTTTGTATAAAAATCGTAAAGCGGTTAACATAATACATCTATCTACCGAATTTGAATGGTATAGTCTTAATAGTTTCGGAATAAACTGGCTGTGACATACGGACAGACAGACATGCAGACAGACAGACAGACAGACAGACATGACGAATCTATAAGGGTTCCGTTTTTTGCCATTCGGCTACGGAACCCTAAAAAGCAAGTTTAATTTATCCTCACTTTAAATTCATGATATTTTAATGTCACTTGACAATACCACAATACCCACCAAAATATATTTAAGTACCGTTTTTGGGTCGTTCACAAAAAAAGGGTCACGTGTGACTGAGATAGTTGTTTATGTGAAATTTTACGGGGCCTTACGAAATTATACATCACGAGCACATAACATGTAAGTATAAGTGCAGCATTAGAATGCTACATACAAATCGATCGTGGGGAATTTTTCTGGAATCCAAATTTTACGAGAAATATTTCAAAACCTGACACTAATTGAGAAAATATGTACTTACCGTTGAGCCTGAGCCAGTTGACGATTTTTTTTTGTTATGGAACGGAATAATGTAGTACGGTCCAGCTACATGTTGGTAATCGGACCACGGGAAGAAGTTATTCGGTTTTTATTTACGTATAGAAACGACATAAAGTCAGGAAATTGAAAATTGCTTTGTTAAAATTAGTGAGTTTGTTTTGTATTTATTATAATAACGTTTATATAATACGTTTATTTGTACATAAAAACAACAACACAGGTACATAGCATAGTTATAGCAGGTTGTACATTATGGCAATATTTATGTCGAATTTCCGAGCTCCTAAACTAGGTACGTAGACCTGTATCTTAGGAATCAGAGATTTTACGGCTTCATTTTTATACAATACAACCGTGACATAATTTTTGGTCAGTATCTAGTTGTTGTTAAAACAGCAATTGCAGGAGATGGGTGTGGTTGTGAGTTTAGGAGTGAGCATGCCAGTGTGTATTTGTGTGTGTGTGAATGAGTTGTGTGTAGTGGAGTGTGGGTGAAAGAGCATTATTTCATGAGGGTATGGTCTATTTATGAGTTAATTGTCAGAATGTTTTCGGCTTCGTCGTATGTTAAGGGTTGTAGCCATTACGAGAAGATTAAAGAGTCCTGATCCGCAATATGCACTGTTACTGAAGCGATAAGCATCTGAAAGCTATAGAATAGAGAATCTGAAGTGGTGAGTGAAAATGCAGTAATAATTCTGGAAAATTCAAGGAAGTCACCTTTTAGTAGTGGTACTTTTTATTTAAGTCACTAAGTGATCATGACTGACGTGATGTGATGACTAATTAACCTAGGAGTAAATAGTTTTTAGGCATACCAGCAGCTTTTTAAAAATATGTACCTACTAAATGGTTTTTCATTGTTATTTACCTGAAAATCAACCCTGGATCTCGATCTCGCATAGTTCGCGACATTTTCTTGAGCGACGGCTGTTTTGTATATTAGTGATACATATTTGCTGCGAATTTTAGTGTGGTGTTCTTTCTTTCTTCTTTAGAAATCGTGTTCTCTCTTTCTTTCTCTAGCAGTTGGAGTACACTTTAGTTTTCTGAGTTTTACTTACTTTATGATTATTTCCTCGTAAACAGCCTGCCTAGGTAAACGAAGAAAGTATAGATACGTTTGCAGTCAGCAAAACATGTAGATCCGAAAATATATTTAACTAAGTAGTAAGGTACATTTCATTTAAAATTTCAATGAAATTTTGTTTAGAATAAAAAGGAAAACTACGTTTGGCATGATATTAATAGTAAGTGACCGCAGATCACGTGGACTTGGCTGCTTTTTTCCGAAAGTAAGTGGGCACTTTGAATTGCTATCACTCGCTGAAAAAACGTGTTTGGAACTCATTATAATGTTTGGGATACTTACCTACTTTATTTTGGTGGTGTCCTGAATCCAGATCTTATATTTATTTTATAAATAAAATAATAAGATGTTTGGGTCTCCTTAGTAATGAAATTAGCCCCTTTTGACGGTATGTAGATACAGTATTCATTATAAAATCATTTTGGGGTGTATAGTAAGGATGCTGTTTATCAATATCTGAGAAATTACTTTAAACGCAAAACTTAGTGGTTATTGCTAACATAGTTTTCTAGCGGTTCCACATATAGTTAATTCTGAAGTTCGTTATTTATGTATTTTAATTTTATTTAAATTTGATTTCTTTGTAAATTTATTTTGTAGCTATAAGTGCCTTTTTTAAAATGAGATGCTTGATTCAGAACTTAGTCTGGTGATTAATTAATATACATAAGTACATACTTACTCAGAAGCGTATGAATATCGTACCTAATTGATGAAGGCAAAATTACTTATTTGTGTGTTCCATAGTTTGATTGCACTCTTTCTTTCACTCTTTAGTTACCTACATTAGGCCCAATTCGTCGTCTTAGAGTGCAAAGCCCGGAAATGCATTTTTTTCCTCAAAATGATTTATTGCGTTTCTAGCAAGATAACTTCGCAAAGAACATTCTAGTATCTTCCTCTTGAAAAGTTATGTCTCTTACACATGTGAAGTTTCCATTTTAAGGCGTCGAATTGCGAAGCTTATTCACTCACCAAAACCGGTAACTATAATAAATGATTTGTATTGTTCAAATAAATAATATGATACCTGTGTTGTTAGTAGGTATTGAAGCGCTTTGCATAGCAGGACGTCAACAATTTCGGGAAAAACAAGTAAATAATTTCAGGAACGTGACTTATTAACGGTGCTTNACAAATATATGAATAACAAAGTTATAATTTGCGGTTACTGAAAAAGTGCTATATCTCAAAAACCACTGACTGTATCTCGTTCAAACCAATTTTGGTTGATAGTTTTTGTTAAGGTCTATAACATATATTTTTTTTAGATTTTTCACTTTGGTAGTTTAGAAATGGCAGGGGGGGGGACACACATTTTTGCACTTTGAAAGTGTCTAACTTTGATATGATTGACTTTGAGAAAAAATGGTTTTAGAAACCTCAATCTTATTTTTAAAGACCTATCTATAGACACCCCACAAGTATAGGTTAGACGAAAAAATTTTTTTTTTGTTTCAGTTCCTGGGGAGCCCCCTTCTAATATTATTATTTTTTTATTTTTGTATAAAAATCGTAAAGCGGTTAACATAATACATCTATCTACCGAATTTGAATGGTATAGTCTTAATAGTTTCGGAATAAACTGGCTGTGACATACGGACAGACAGACATGCAGACAGACGGACAAACAGACAGACATGACGAATCTATAAGGGTTCCGTTTTTTGCCATTCGGCTACGGAACCCTAAAAAGCAAGTTTAATTTATCCTCACTTTAAATTCATGATATTTTAATGTCACTTGACAATACCACAATACCCACCAAAATATATTTAAGTACCGTTTTTGGGTCGTTCACAAAAAAAGGGTCACGTGTGACTGAGATAGTTGTTTATGTGAAATTTTACGGGGCCTTACGAAATTATACATCACGAGCACATAACATGTAAGTATAAGTGCAGCATTAGAATGCTACATACAAATCGATCGTGGGGAATTTTTCTGGAATCCAAATTTTACGAGAAATATTTCAAAACCTGACACTAATTGAGAAAATATGTACTTACCGTTGAGCCTGAGCCAGTTGACGATTTTTTTTTGTTATGGAACGGAATAATGTAGTACGGTCCAGCTACATGTTGGTAATCGGACCACGGGAAGAAGTTATTCGGTTTTTATTTACGTATAGAAACGACATAAAGTCAGGAAATTGAAAATTGCTTTGTTAAAATTAGTGAGTTTGTTTTGTATTTATTATAATAACGTTTATATAATACGTTTATTTGTACATAAAAACAACAACACAGGTACATAGCATAGTTATAGCAGGTTGTACATTATGGCAATATTTATGTCGAATTTCCGAGCTCCTAAACTAGGTACGTAGACCTGTATCTTAGGAATCAGAGATTTTACGGCTTCATTTTTATACAATACAACCGTGACATAATTTTTGGTCAGTATCTAGTTGTTGTTAAAACAGCAATTGCAGGAGATGGGTGTGGTTGTGAGTTTAGGAGTGAGCATGCCAGTGTGTATTTGTGTGTGTGTGAATGAGTTGTGTGTAGTGGAGTGTGGGTGAAAGAGCATTATTTCATGAGGGTATGGTCTATTTATGAGTTAATTGTCAGAATGTTTTCGGCTTCGTCGTATGTTAAGGGTTGTAGCCATTACGAGAAGATTAAAGAGTCCTGATCCGCAATATGCACTGTTACTGAAGCGATAAGCATCTGAAAGCTATAGAATAGAGAATCTGAAGTGGTGAGTGAAAATGCAGTAATAATTCTGGAAAATTCAAGGAAGTCACCTTTTAGTAGTGGTACTTTTTATTTAAGTCACTAAGTGATCATGACTGACGTGATGTGATGACTAATTAACCTAGGAGTAAATAGTTTTTAGGCATACCAGCAGCTTTTTAAAAATATGTACCTACTAAATGGTTTTTCATTGTTATTTACCTGAAAATCAACCCTGGATCTCGATCTCGCATAGTTCGCGACATTTTCTTGAGCGACGGCTGTTTTGTATATTAGTGATACATATTTGCTGCGAATTTTAGTGTGGTGTTCTTTCTTTCTTCTTTAGAAATCGTGTTCTCTCTTTCTTTCTCTAGCAGTTGGAGTACACTTTAGTTTTCTGAGTTTTACTTACTTTATGATTATTTCCTCGTAAACAGCCTGCCTAGGTAAACGAAGAAAGTATAGATACGTTTGCAGTCAGCAAAACATGTAGATCCGAAAATATATTTAACTAAGTAGTAAGGTACATTTCATTTAAAATTTCAATGAAATTTTGTTTAGAATAAAAAGGAAAACTACGTTTGGCATGATATTAATAGTAAGTGACCGCAGATCACGTGGACTTGGCTGCTTTTTTCCGAAAGTAAGTGGGCACTTTGAATTGCTATCACTCGCTGAAAAAACGTGTTTGGAACTCATTATAATGTTTGGGATACTTACCTACTTTATTTTGGTGGTGTCCTGAATCCAGATCTTATATTTATTTTATAAATAAAATAATAAGATGTTTGGGTCTCCTTAGTAATGAAATTAGCCCCTTTTGACGGTATGTAGATACAGTATTCATTATAAAATCATTTTGGGGTGTATAGTAAGGATGCTGTTTATCAATATCTGAGAAATTACTTTAAACGCAAAACTTAGTGGTTATTGCTAACATAGTTTTCTAGCGGTTCCACATATAGTTAATTCTGAAGTTCGTTATTTATGTATTTTAATTTTATTTAAATTTGATTTCTTTGTAAATTTATTTTGTAGCTATAAGTGCCTTTTTTAAAATGAGATGCTTGATTCAGAACTTAGTCTGGTGATTAATTAATATACATAAGTACATACTTACTCAGAAGCGTATGAATATCGTACCTAATTGATGAAGGCAAAATTACTTATTTGTGTGTTCCATAGTTTGATTGCACTCTTTCTTTCACTCTTTAGTTACCTACATTAGGCCCAATTCGTCGTCTTAGAGTGCAAAGCCCGGAAATGCATTTTTTTCCTCAAAATGATTTATTGCGTTTCTAGCAAGATAACTTCGCAAAGAACATTCTAGTATCTTCCTCTTGAAAAGTTATGTCTCTTACACATGTGAAGTTTCCATTTTAAGGCGTCGAATTGCGAAGCTTATTCACTCACCAAAACCGGTAACTATAATAAATGATTTGTATTGTTCAAATAAATAATATGATACCTGTGTTGTTAGTAGGTATTGAAGCGCTTTGCATAGCAGGACGTCAACAATTTCGGGAAAAACAAGTAAATAATTTCAGGAACGTGACTTATTAACGGTGCTTGTTGAAGGCCGATAGTTTGAAGTATTTTGGTGTTTGTTAATCTAACATGCGCATCTATGAAACATTATGTCACAACATGAGTATGTCACGTGGCTTCACCTGCATCAAGTGCTTAATCAACTTTTTGTCGAGAAGTTTTCTTCATGCTTTCTTCAACTGAATAATTCTAAGATTTATTCGTTGTTTATCTACAATACTCAATAGATTATTCGTTTTAAAATAGGGTGAAGTGAGTTCTGGTTTCCTTCTAAGCTAAGATTGATATTGGATGATGACGACCCATCTTCTAACGAAATTTTGGGTAGTTTTAGTTGGCATACTAAGGCCCTTTTTCATCGACAATAAACGTCCGTTTTTTTTAAAACCGCTTTTTACCTACTTTGAAAATTGAACGTGAAAATTCGCGGTAAACAGAGTTTGAGAAAACTGATGATTACGTGAGCTTGGGGTCTTGACTTATTCAGAAGATATATAGTTTCATCATGCGCATTGCTCGTAAGTACTGATTGACAGCACTATTATGGTCTAAGTACTCTTGAAAACTTTTGACTGATTTTATGTTGTTGTTGAAAGGGCATCAGTGGTTTATGTGCAATGCATTTTTCTTTAAACGTCTCTTATTTGATTTTTTCATTATAGGAACAATTTTTCCTTACAAGTCTTAGGTAAAATAACATAAGTATACATATTTCACTGTGTTCTTCTAGAAAGATATAATCGAACAAAAAACCTCGATGGCATTTACAAAACGCAATTTAACAGCACAATAACTATCTATCGGTGCATCAGCACCAATTTAAAGAACTCGTTATTGAATTAATAGAGGAATACCTTGTTATAATTGTTCGTTATGTATGTATATGTCGGTTATTTGAAGTGAGATAAGCAGGCAGGAGGCAGGCGCGGTGCCGCCGTTGGCAGAGGTCAGTATTGACGTCAATGCAGTCACGTGATCGCATTGTACCAGCACTCGATACCTACGGGCCGTGGAGCGCCCGCGCGCTCCGCATTCATGACTGGCATGCCTCCATGCGCAGGCGCATATGCTGTTCTATTTTTCAATCCATTGTTGACGATTGAGATTTTCGTCTTTATTAATTTCTATAAGCTACATATTGTCTACGGCTTATAGCCAAAAAATGTTTAAAGTTCTTTATATTCGCAGCTTGAAAAATATATTAAGTATTTAAAAGAATTTTCCAAATAATATTTTTTTCGTCATTGTCAATATAGGATGTTGATCATTTAAACCTAATATAAAATCAATCTATTTAAAATTAGATTTGGTACCTAAATTGTTTGGTTTTCTTAATACTGTGACAAGGAAGCGTCCAAAAGTACCTATTCATATAAGTTAAAATAGTGCTAAGTCTACATATAAAATAAATAAATGTTAATAAATAATCTAATTTTCTAAATCTGATACTTAGGCTGCCTCTGATCACAAAATATAGGTACTACGTCAAGAGTAGTAGCTTAGAATTCAAATCGGGGTGGTTTGTACTTACCTACTTGCTTAATTGTATAGTTACGTTAATTATTGCGTGGTCAAATAAGTAGGCCTTAATTATTTCAATTACGAAGATACCTGTACAGAAATCTTAAAATCATAGTTTCCCCAAAATATTGTATCCACACAATTAGAGTTTAAACCTTTACTTATTCGATTCTTCCTAATACAAATAAATCCTATTTCTTTTTTAGCTGAATGAGATATTTTTGAACCTTTCAATTAATCCTTGTGAACCCGGTAATATTGTTTGAAGCGTTACTTTTGGAGTGATACAGCGCGCCTTTAAGTGTTACGTAGGCAACAATGTACCGTTTGTATCAATCTGTTCAATGTTTGAACAGGCGCTACCTTGAAATCATAAAGTTAAGTCTACATTCAATATTCGGAAGGCGCGAGTAGGATTTGTGTAACTAAGTAAATTTAAATTGATGCATTCATAGATTCACTATTAATTAGCTACTAAAAATATAAGGTATGTAGCAAATACATATAAGAGGTTTGGATGTCGATTCCCGGGTGTCCCGATATTTCACGACTTGACGGAAAATCACGACATTGTTTGATTAGTGTAGGTAAGTATTCCCTTTTGCTATAGTAGGTATCTTACCATTAATTAAAATATATGATACGCATATACTTACACATTTTATTTGTAACTCTAACTCCCGTGGTTCATCAAATAATATTTTTATAATATTGTTTGATTATTTAAATTAATTCCTTTAGAATTATTCGTAGTTGCAAAATTGTTCAACTTTCATTAGCAAGCAGGATGAAAACTTGTAGCAGATGTGACAATTTAAGACTCAAGAAAATTATATATTAGGCATATTACCAAGAGTTTTTCTTGTTATAATAATCTAAGGTACTTCTGACGTTGGTTCTTATACAACAGTCTTATGACGATGATGATGATGTTGATGGTTTCTCAGACATATTTAGTTATGTGGTTATTGATTTTCTTACACTACGTGTAATAAACATGCGTCAAGATTGAAGTCGACTGATTTGTCATTAAAATTAATTCACCATCGATAGTTCTAGAAAATATTTATGAATTCGAAAAGTTCTAGAGGTATACGTTGTTGTTGTGTTTGGCATTCTCTCATTTAGAATATCTTGGTAGCTAGTAAATAAGCTTTGTTATTAAAAAAAACTGCATTCATATTCACCTACTTCATACAGGTTTCTAGCTCGATTAAACGAAATAAGAGTTTCTACATGCCAAAGGTTTTTTCTAACAGTTTATTCATCTGTTCACAAAAAGTAGATAGCTATTTCCTTTCTCAGACTCGGAACTATCTGTGTACAGACGACAGCACATCAAGTTATTAAATCTGTCAAATTTCGGCAATAGGNAACAGCACAATAACTATCTATCGGTGCATCAGCACCAATTTAAAGAACTCGTTATTGAATTAATAGAGGAATACCTTGTTATAATTGTTCGTTATGTATGTATATGTCGGTTATTTGAAGTGAGATAAGCAGGCAGGAGGCAGGCGCGGTGCCGCCGTTGGCAGAGGTCAGTATTGACGTCAATGCAGTCACGTGATCGCATTGTACCAGCACTCGATACCTACGGGCCGTGGAGCGCCCGCGCGCTCCGCATTCATGACTGGCATGCCTCCATGCGCAGGCGCATATGCTGTTCTATTTTTCAATCCATTGTTGACGATTGAGATTTTCGTCTTTATTAATTTCTATAAGCTACATATTGTCTACGGCTTATAGCCAAAAAATGTTTAAAGTTCTTTATATTCGCAGCTTGAAAAATATATTAAGTATTTAAAAGAATTTTCCAAATAATATTTTTTTCGTCATTGTCAATATAGGATGTTGATCATTTAAACCTAATATAAAATCAATCTATTTAAAATTAGATTTGGTACCTAAATTGTTTGGTTTTCTTAATACTGTGACAAGGAAGCGTCCAAAAGTACCTATTCATATAAGTTAAAATAGTGCTAAGTCTACATATAAAATAAATAAATGTTAATAAATAATCTAATTTTCTAAATCTGATACTTAGGCTGCCTCTGATCACAAAATATAGGTACTACGTCAAGAGTAGTAGCTTAGAATTCAAATCGGGGTGGTTTGTACTTACCTACTTGCTTAATTGTATAGTTACGTTAATTATTGCGTGGTCAAATAAGTAGGCCTTAATTATTTCAATTACGAAGATACCTGTACAGAAATCTTAAAATCATAGTTTCCCCAAAATATTGTATCCACACAATTAGAGTTTAAACCTTTACTTATTCGATTCTTCCTAATACAAATAAATCCTATTTCTTTTTTAGCTGAATGAGATATTTTTGAACCTTTCAATTAATCCTTGTGAACCCGGTAATATTGTTTGAAGCGTTACTTTTGGAGTGATACAGCGCGCCTTTAAGTGTTACGTAGGCAACAATGTACCGTTTGTATCAATCTGTTCAATGTTTGAACAGGCGCTACCTTGAAATCATAAAGTTAAGTCTACATTCAATATTCGGAAGGCGCGAGTAGGATTTGTGTAACTAAGTAAATTTAAATTGATGCATTCATAGATTCACTATTAATTAGCTACTAAAAATATAAGGTATGTAGCAAATACATATAAGAGGTTTGGATGTCGATTCCCGGGTGTCCCGATATTTCACGACTTGACGGAAAATCACGACATTGTTTGATTAGTGTAGGTAAGTATTCCCTTTTGCTATAGTAGGTATCTTACCATTAATTAAAATATATGATACGCATATACTTACACATTTTATTTGTAACTCTAACTCCCGTGGTTCATCAAATAATATTTTTATAATATTGTTTGATTATTTAAATTAATTCCTTTAGAATTATTCGTAGTTGCAAAATTGTTCAACTTTCATTAGCAAGCAGGATGAAAACTTGTAGCAGATGTGACAATTTAAGACTCAAGAAAATTATATATTAGGCATATTACCAAGAGTTTTTCTTGTTATAATAATCTAAGGTACTTCTGACGTTGGTTCTTATACAACAGTCTTATGACGATGATGATGATGTTGATGGTTTCTCAGACATATTTAGTTATGTGGTTATTGATTTTCTTACACTACGTGTAATAAACATGCGTCAAGATTGAAGTCGACTGATTTGTCATTAAAATTAATTCACCATCGATAGTTCTAGAAAATATTTATGAATTCGAAAAGTTCTAGAGGTATACGTTGTTGTTGTGTTTGGCATTCTCTCATTTAGAATATCTTGGTAGCTAGTAAATAAGCTTTGTTATTAAAAAAAACTGCATTCATATTCACCTACTTCATACAGGTTTCTAGCTCGATTAAACGAAATAAGAGTTTCTACATGCCAAAGGTTTTTTCTAACAGTTTATTCATCTGTTCACAAAAAGTAGATAGCTATTTCCTTTCTCAGACTCGGAACTATCTGTGTACAGACGACAGCACATCAAGTTATTAAATCTGTCAAATTTCGGCAATAGGTTTTCAACCTTATCGCAATGGCGATAGGTTAATATTTGATTGGTAAAATTTGACAGATTCGTATACGTTGATCTGCTGTCGTCTGGACCTACCAAATTTATTTAGACTTAAAACCGAGACAGACAGATTGACTGACAGAACTACTTTCGAATTTATAATAATGTTAGTAAGGATTGACATTTACAATACACCTTTTAATCTTGATTATACCGCTCTAATTAATCTTCTAAGCCTAGTATCCTTTAAGCGATAGCTTAGATATAAATAGCTCTCATGAGATTTAGAAACATATGCCAGTTCCCTAACCTGTATCTTAATCTAAAGTACAGAACCCTTGTTCTCATTCCGCCATCTTGTTTCCATTTACAAAACTAAAATGCAGTCAATTCATATGTATGAATTAATAAAAACTAAGGTTAGTTTGTGATATGATATATTGATACTAAAAAAATAACATTTTCATAAATCCGTGGTTTAACATTTATAATTCTCATCCACAATGACGTCAATGATTGTATTTATCAATATCGTAAACATTCGCCTCGGTAATAATTTATTTTATATTTATTACAATACCATATATTTATGTAATATTATTGTGTAATATGCAATAGGATAATAGAAGGCTTAGCTAGATATGTAGGTTAAAATATTTAACAGCGGTATCGTAGTTTGTACTGCTTGCGAATAAGTAAAGAAAAGAAGGAAAATTGCGTCAAAGACTATGAAGATTTTTAGGTACCTAACTGCAATAAAGTTTGTATGATGAAGGTACTCTTGAATTACATTTTGGTGCATAAAATAGTACTTAATGCAAGTTTATTCAAAAACAAACAGGCTCACCTTGCTGGTCATAATTTTGAAAAATGATATTTATATGATAATCTTTTAATAATCTAATGTTTAAAGATTATTTTTTTATTTATTATTTATTTATTAATTTAGCTGTCAAAACTCAAAATAAATAAACTGGCAATGACGTCTTTGAATTTATATTAACTAATGCATCTATAATTATTTAGGTGTAAACATAATATGTAGGTCATTGTGGGTCCTAAATAAATAACAGATAAACTTATGTATTATTGTAAAGAGAAAAATATTTAGGCAACACTCGTTCTCCCATCTTTGACGCCAAGTTCGAATCTAGCACGTCCAAGTTCATTGATTCATACAAAAATACAAACTCTTTCAATCAATCATACGCTCGTTGCGATCTCAGGTAAATTAGAATGAAGCTATTTTTCAGAACACATTTTCATTTAGATTGACCGAAACATTGTAGGACTGAACTTAATACATAATTTGATCCCATATAAATATTTTCATGGTTTAGATGCATAGTCATATTAGTAATAGCATAGGTCGTCTGTCGTCAACGAATCTGAACATGAATCGGGGTTTACATGAAATTATCGGCCAAGCAATACGAGCTTCACGAGTCATAAATCTGAATTCTCGTGTGAAAATTATTGACTAAGATATTTATTTTATACGCAATAAAATAAATAATATTATACTTTATAAATACGTCCATTTGAAAACTTTTCGCTGCGACGAATATTTCACAACATTTCATCAATCTGTTTCTAAATATTTCCTTTAGTTATTTCTTTATTTATTTGAAACTTAAATCATCAATAAGTTACACAAACGTAAACATTTGAACTCATGTAGTTAGTCATGATAATTAAGAATCCGGTCATCAAATTGATTCTGAATGTGAATCGATTAGGGCTAGGTAGGTGTGGAGCTACGTGCCCTGCCAGAAGTCACGTAGGCCTTAGGCCATGTAACCGAGGGCGCGTGCCCTAACTTAATTATGGATGGAATTATGCAACACTCACACGATATAGCGATATGATAAGCATTTTCATTCATTCACAGGTAGGTAAATTTTCTGTTTAGATCTCACTAGCTGTTTCCCGCAGTTTCATCCGTTCTGTGGACACTACTTTCAGTAGGCATCCAGATAAAGTATAGCCTATCTTACCCAGAGATAATGTAGCTTTCTAACAGTGAAAGAGATTTTCAAATCGTTTCGGTGGTTTCAGGTCTCTTAGAGTACAAATAACGAGACAAAAATGTTTCCTCTTTTTAATATTAGTGTAGAAGTACAGATTAATATCTTGAGACAAGAACTAAAATGAAGGTAAAAAAAAATGCAAAGGAATGACGGTTGAATTTTGTTTCACTTATAGATAGGTTTTAAGGCAGACATTGGGTATAGTCAAATAGTAAAGCTACGTACTCTTCTGCTAATGTACCTATTCGTTCTAAAAGTTGCAGGAATTTTGTGTTTATACCGTGTGTCTGTTGTCTAAGCTTTCGTTGTGTTTAATGTTCAGTTGGCATTTGTTTTGTTTTTACTTCAAAGAGATTTTCCATCGCTTTAAGATCCATTAAATGCAGTCGTTGATGTCTTCCACACTTCAGAATTCTACAGAATTCGTAAATGTTTGTTCAAAAAGCAATCTCTATGCTCTTGACCATATAGCAAATTATTTACCTAGGTATATTTCTCCAATTCTTTTGTTAGTTATTACTATTTGAAATATGCTAAATATAGTCAGATTAACGAATTTATATTAAATTCACAAGTCAACGTCCGATTTAAACATGAAGTGTTTTATATGAATGTTTGCATTTATTTCCATCACAAGATCGAAAGAAAAGATTTTATTTTAGCTTTGATGTATTCTTCAGCCCGCATGCAATTGACTGAACTCTCGATTTAGCTTTGCGTCAGTTTTGAGTCAACAAAGTTGCTGCTGTCTTGCATAAATTGACCATATCGTCTAAACACGTCACACCTATTTAATGATAATGAGTAATGGCATTAATTTCGTTTGCGGTTATTAATTTATTGCCGATGGACATTAGGGCCACTGAGATTTTTATATGATTGTTGCTCCCATTAACAAGTGATAGGATATTTTTGAATATCAATTTACTTGGAGCGTACGTGACAAAAGCCAAGTGTGTCAGTTCATTAGCTTCAGTAGGCGGGGCTGTTGATCAATATTTAATTGATAATTAATATTCTACTTGGAATTTCGATAAATATTTTCCTCATCCCCTGTTTCTTCGCGAGATAGAAACAACGCAGCCGCTGGACTTGACGTCACTGACGGAACGATACGGTTTTCCCATAGACACTAACCGCAAGGGCTTGAGAAAGACTTGTAGAAAACCTATTCATAATCACAACTAATCTTATAAACACTTAATTCTAGTGACGTAGTTTGTGTTAAAGGTATTATTTATACATTAAGTATTACAGTAGAACATTCTGCGTGCATCTAAAAGCCGATTGTTCATAATGCCTGTCTTGTCTCCTATCTGTTCCTGTATAACCTCAGAAGGATAGTTCATCTCGGAGTGTAGGGCAAAGGGCAATGCGCCATTGGGGATCAGATCAAAAATGCAGACGTTTCGGGGTAAACGCACTCCTCACCGGACTATGCATTATTCAAAAGATGCATTATTGATCCCGACCAATGGACTGTGTTTGCTTTCATCAACGTTGACAGCGGTCCCTTTTGCAAAAACAGCAATAACTACAAGGAAAATCTGCTATGAGGAAAAATATGCTGATACCGACTGCTTTTACATACCTCGGTAACAAAGACTAGCGGTAAAAATATTCAGGACCTTTCTCAGTACTAAGCAATTCTTAATACGAATAAAGGGGTTGATGATCCTAAATCATTGTGTATCTATCATAGAAGTTGAGTATTTTTTCGAATTTTCAGTCGAACGTTGGTAATTTGCTTGTTCTCGAATAAACGTAACAAAACCTTTGTTATGAGCCAATGTCCTAAACCTATTTTATATTTGGCTAAACTAGTAAAGAGAACCTGCGAGTGTCTAGAGTCAATAATTTTCAAGTTCATAAAATTACTTGATATATTTTCCAAAGCAGGATGGTATTACGTCAATCTTTAATACGTTTTTCAGTGAAAGACATGTTGTTTTGCAAAATTAGAAAGTTAAGGAAAAAAGTGTTGCAAAATAATTTTCGGTTTTATTCTTTGAGGAAAATTGCTTGGAGTGTCACTTTTTGGGAACTTTAAATAGATGCCTAAAGTTTTGTAAATTTTTCAGGTGTATCTCGGTTTCCGAATATGCATAATTCACTCGTATATTTCTTGCCGACAAGACAATACATAAAGAATACTTCACTTACAAGGAACATATACATGAATGTATGATCATTATTATAATCGGCAACGTCTGATGTCATTCACATCCTCTATACGGACGGACGAGATGCATCACCTCAGAAATAAGACGAGCGTTATTAATTCTGTTTTTGATCCCGAGGATTTTGAACTTTCCTCCTCCTGCTTAGGCCCTCGAGGGTTCTTTTGTTTCGGGAAAATACATTATAGGGGTATTAACATTCACAGAGGTTATTTCAGGTTAACTTATCCCCGTAGATGGATATTGGGACAATGTATCGTTGATAAATGTTTTACAAATTAGTAAATATATGAGAATCAACATATTATTTTTACCTATTATAATAACCACATAGTGAAGAATTATTTTTTTATGTCACTTGATTGGACGTATTTCATAGTTGTTTACTATACGTCTCTGTGGTTGTCAATAATATCTAAGATGGCGTTAGCTGCCAGCATTACACTGTAAAACAATAGCCAATAAATTGTTATATAATTGAAATCAGTACACGTTTATGAAAAGACATAAAATCGCGCCAGACTCGTGATTATCTGCTCATAGTAAGTACGTAGTTCACGTGATATTGAAATGGGAAATTAACGGCTAGTGTAAAAGTTGTTATATCGCTAATTAATTGCAGGCCTGATGTCTAACTATTGAACTGCGTTCTCGGGTCTAGGTCATAGTTATCGCTTAAATACATATATAGATGTTGTACTAAATTGTTTTCAAGAGATATTACCGATATTGATTTTGCATTGCCAGTCAGATTCATTAATAGTTTGGGTACTTACCTAATTATTTAGAAATGAAACACAATCGCTAAGTATAGGAAGTTTAATAATTTTTGAAAAAAGCATTGGCTATAATACCTACCTACAGTTTTTTTTTTAAACTTTGATAACTATATTTAATTCTTTCTCAGAATATACAACTATTTGAACAACATTGATAAATATGTACCTATGTACGTAAAGCAACAAATTATCAATTAGACTAATTAATAAATATTATTTAATTGGACATAACTTTTTGTGCTCACAAAAGCCTTAGGACAGTTACACAGATACAGCCGCTCTCGATTTCAGTAAATAGTTTCCAACATCTTAAAATAGGTGGCGCTAGCTTTACCTACGTGTTTTCGGGGCATATTAATATGTTATTCTTTATTTTCACTCGGCGATTAAACTCTAAAAACTGCATACTTTAGAGATTTCTCGCTAATTACGTCAAACACGAAACTTAGTAGGTACTAGGCTAGTAGTTAGTCTGTGGTGGTGTGACCCTTGCCTAATCTGGGGGCACTACCCGTCAAGACGAACGAAGCGAAGCGCAAGGGCACTACCTTTCTCGAAGTGTTTTGTGGGTTTTCGTCATAGAGTTGGTTTCCGATGTATCAGATCAGCGCCTAACTCTACCGACACCTAACTTCACAAATTTTAAAATGTATGGGGAGAGTGAGGTATCTTTACACGCACCAAATTTGGTCACTCTTTGCTGATCTGTAATATCTGTAAAAATATGTGTTTAAGCATACCTACTTTTGGTGATGATTTTCAAGAAATGGCTTCCCTATGCTGCAAAATTATGTTCTGTTTTTAGTGAAATGTGTTTAACAAGAATAACGAACTCATGATTAATTTACATGATGTGCTTACATTACGTTTTTAAAGTGCCTATTCTAATTTCTTTACTGCCGTCACTGCCGTTTTTTATAAACAAATCTGTACCACGAGGTGATCATGTAGCGTTGCGTGAAAATGAGTGATTGTTAACCAATTGAGGTTAAACATGGGTTAAATCATAATTGGGCGTGACAGGCTCTCGGTTTTAATATGAAACGATGTGTGGAGCACGGCGGCGGCGCGTGTTGAGGTAGGCGGGCCGCACACTCACCGGAACGATGAGCGCTTACGACTAAACTAAGTACCTGACGATCAGCTTTGATGCTAAAGTATAGTAACGTGTAATCATCGTGTGTAAATTCATTAAATTCGCAAGTTCTACATGATATCTTATTTTTATTTGCTCCTTATCAATTTAATCAGGATTTTCTTTTTTAAAAGCTTTTTTATTAAAAGCTTTTATTTAACTTGCAATGTATCTATGTATATATATAAAAGAAAGTCGGGTTTGTTCAAACACTTATAACTCGAGATCTGCTGGACCGATTTTCATGGTTTTTGGTTCGTTGGATTCGTCTCCGCCCCGAATAACAGAATACATCTTAAAAATAATAAAAAATACGAATACATAAAAAAAGAAAGATTGTACTTAAAACGTTAATTTTTTTCGTACCTGTCAAATACTGGGTTATTCTCAAACTGCCCCATTCTTTTGTTTAGCAAACTTTTGAAACGCGAACATCGGTTCCCAAATGCATCCACGGCAATGTTCCTCACGTAAAAAGCAACGAAATATTAAAATATTAAAGTTTCATTTTCTTCCATAACATCTTGCTGAGGCACAGTCGGTATAAAAATGTTATGCGTCGTGACAACTGAATAAGATAGGCGGTTTATTTTATTCTTTTAAACGCATATACGATGAAACATTCACAACATCATAAAGGTTTCGTATTAAATATCGATGGACATTCAGCTAAGTACTAGGGAATCAGAACTGAATTGGAAGAAGATGCATAAGCGACTTACCTTAGCGAAATAATGGCCAAAAATATAAAAAAAATAGAAAATAGTTTTCATTTGTATATAATTAATTTTAAATTAACTAAATAAATATTAATGTCTAATAAATTAAATAATCTTGAAAAAAAATATAAATAAAGGGTTAAAATTGAATCGTATTATACGCACGTACCAGGATAGCAGAAGTCTACGGAGATGATTGCTTAAATGTTATTTAAATATAATATTTGTTTTTATAAATCTTTGAAGAAAACGTGTGGAGTAATTTGAGAACTAACTCATTGTATTATTTGTTTTCGGAAATACAAAATTCTTTTTCAATTTTAAGGTCGTAAGGCAAATTGGGAAACGCTTTAATTCTAATTTTAATTTAATATTTTTGTTGTGGGTTACTTTGGGAATATTTCGTGGATGAAAATGAGAATAAGCCAAATACTTACTGTCAGTAATGATTGACATTTGTACATGCGTTCAGAAATTAAAAAGGGTGAATAAACTATTTGTTTATGTGTTTATTTTTAAATCAATCAAAAGTTCCTCAAATATTTGTAAAAATAATTTACAAAATGCGGTCGCACCAATAATTAAAGTACCAGGACTGCATAAATTTCCTGAGTACAAACCAATCACGGGATCTCGATGCAAGGACCGCTTACTCACGGGATCCCAATGCAACTGCTCACCATGTACCAGGACCGCATAATCACGGGATCTCGATACAACTGCTTAAGATGTACCAGGACCGCATAATCACGGGATCTCGATGCAACTGCTCAACATGTACCAGGACAGCATAATCACGGGATCTCGATGCAACTGTTCACCATGTACCAGGACCGCATAATCACGGGATCTCGATACAACTGCTTACGATGTACCAGAACCGCATAATCACGGGATCTCGATGCAACTGCTTACCATGTACCAGGACCGCATAATCACGGGATCTCGATGCAACTGCTCACCATGTACCAGGATCGCATAACTTATATAAGTATTCCAATCTCCCGACGCAACTGCTAATCAAGTAACCAGGACATCATAATTTATAACTCAAGAACGGCTGAACAGATTCGGCTGAAAATTGGTAGAGAGGTAGCTAAGAACTGGGAGAAGGACATAGGACATGTCGATGTAACTGCTCACCATGCTTCGTAACTTAAACCAACCAGAACTGTGCAATGTGCACGTTTGGTGGCAAGTAAACTGATGAACAATTTGATTTACGCCACAATATTCAAAGGAAAAGTCAAAGGGGGGAAAGTTCTCATTCCGATGATTCCGATGGTCTAAACCGACATGCCATTTGAGTGAAATAAGCTTGAATTTCCAATCCGTCTTGCATTCGCCATCACTGTAAATAAGTCACAGGACCAATCGTTGAAATTTTGTGGTCTTAATTATACATATTTTTAAATGTGATCACGTGATATTGCCATATTGCCTTTAAGGCGGTACAAAGTTCGCCGGGTCAGCTAGTGTAAATATATTTGTATGTTCGGGTGAAATCTTTGAACTCAATTTTGAAGTAGATATATTCAACCGTTTGTGCTGAAATTTCGTGGACGCGTTTAGTTTGGATGACAATATATGATAAGATATGTGACGTCATTCTAAATCCAATATGGCGGATCATACAAGATGTCAGAACAGTTATATGTAATCCACTTATACAATATGGGTATCAAATGAAAGGGCTCGTTAAGGGTAATTTGAAAAAGTATATGACGTCATTCTGAATCCAATATGGCGGACCATGCAGGATGGCGGAATAGTTACCTTTAGTCCACTTTTACAATATGGGTATTAAATGAAAGAGCTCGTTAATAGTAACTAGAAATAATGGCGATAACTAAAAAGTAAAAAATAAATTAAAAGTAAAAAAAAACTTAAAAAAAAAAGCTTTTATTTAAAACCTCTAAAAAGAAGAAAATAAAATTTTGTCAATAATAAAAGCTTGTCGCGAGTTTTACATACCTATCAATATTCCTTTACCTATATCATAATAATTTGCGGTAAAATTCGCGACAAGCTTTTATTATTGACAAAATTTTATTTTCTTCTTTTTAGAGGTTTTAAATAAAAGCTTTTTTTTTTAAGTTTTTTTTTGAAATTAGAATTTAGTTTGTTTTTATTTTTTAAAATTAAATGTAATATTGTCAATAATAAATGATTAAAGTAATAATATGAATAAAAATAAAGTAATAGTTTAGAATACAAATAATAAGAAAGAATATGATTTCAGTTCACAATTCCAGCTTTTTGAGCAGCAGTTATTTCATGTAAAAAGAAAAAACTGTAATGTGTACCTACTTTATGCCTGGCACAGTGGGAACTATAAATACTAGTAAAGACGTTATGATAAAGTCGCGTGCGCGCTCGTGGGCGGTGAGCGGATGGTCGAATCAATCACTGCGCAACGAGTCCGCACGCCGCCCGCGCATCATGCGCACTCGCTTCAATCACAACACAATCATGGACCTCTTTAACAACACACGCCACACTTATACTATACAGGGAATCGCATGCCATAAATAGAACTGCTTACGATATTGTTGTAATTGGTCAGACTGTTCTGCGGTCACACGACATGTGTGGGTGTGTAGCAGTAAGATCGCGCAAACTTCTGCTGAACATGGAACTTCACTAGTTTTGAGCGTGGGTCAGGCTCAGGCTCAGGGTCAGCCCCGTGGTCTGGTAGTTAAGTATAAAAATTTGTTCTGCTGCCCAAGTCGCGTCTCTCAGCATGCTGTGACCATACGGGAATTATTCCACCTAACCATCGTCTGGTCCACGTGTACCCCGCCCACTGCCACTTGGTCCAATAATTCTTCTAACCATTGTTTTAAATCTCATTTCCGATTCAAATCTTGGATTAATTCTTGTGGATCTCCGAGAACTTAAAGAGTTTAAATATTCATCCGATAGTATAATATAGGGTATATATTCTGGAGTCACTTGCGGCTGGTTTTCAATTTAATATCAGCCGCAATATGACGAATGGATACCAAAATGAGCAAATGACATGACATATGGGTAACAAGGAAGGAAGCGCCACTAATATGTAGGTGACATTGGTGATAATTGTGACATAACATCATTGCTACAGGGTCATCAAAAAATAACCTTCGGATAGTACTCACTGACTTTTTGAAATGAAAAGATTTTGACTTCGACACACATTATCTGTGTAGATAATTTGAGTTTCAATACTGTGTGAAGCTACTGAAATGTTTTAGTGTTGCTATTACAGGTTATGTCTTGTTTATGCTCGTTTTATTATTGAGCAGTTTAGAACGCGTTTCTAGAAAGATCCATTCATAAATAAATTCAAGTTTTATAAGATAATAGATATGGCGCTGGTAAGAATTTGATCTCATAGAGCTTCAGCTAAAGGCCAAAATTCCTGCGATAAATTGACTTTTTATTTGCATTTTCCTTCAAATATTTTTTAGCTACTCTCTGTTCAAAGACACCAAATCATTTAGGCAACTGATTTGCAATTTATAAAATCCCACACTCATGAAAATAGTATGAGTTTGCAAATGTCTAATTTGAATTAGTTAAATCTTTCTTGTTTGACGTAGTTCAGTGTATTTGGCGTCATAGATATGTAAAAAAAACTCATTTTGTACTGCGCGTAGGCATTTATTTGCAAACGATCTTGACATATCAGTTGAAAACAAATTCATCTTGATAAATATGCTAAAATAATTGGCGAAGATGGTGACATACTAAGTATTAACAAAACTTAACCTGTAGGCATCTTTAAGCAACAAGTAAGTAAAGTATCTAAATTCTGATTGGAAAAAATGCGTAAAAGCTACAGATTAATAATGACCACTATGAGCGCCTTCATTGATTTTCCGAACTAAGTAAATCTTATGAGTGCTAGAGACTATAATAATATTACGGTTTAAAATGGTCCCTAAATGCTGAAATCAGCCATCCATGACCTGTAGATCGCGGACGAAAGGACCAGTAGAAATTGTAGGTACTGTTTCGGACACCACTAAATATTGTGTTGTGCCTGCTTGTACATTTAAATATATTCTTGAAAGAAATCCGTAGTTTCTTGAACTCTTATAAACTCGGGTCAGTCAGTACTTATCATTCAAAATTACATGGATCAAGATATATATTACCATGGAATGTTTGTTAATGTTGCCTACAAGTTTAACTGATAGAAAAAAAATTCTCAGGACTTAGAACCTACCCCAGGGTGAATGACCTCTGCGGAACTTTCTCTGAAAGTGGAAGTTTTGATCAATATTCTATAGTCGCCCTCATTCCGCCAGTCAACTGGTAAAATAGAACGTTATTATTAAATACTTTACTATAAAATATTCCCAAAAAGATGCAATTTTAATGTTTCAATAAATCACATAGTTCCTGGAGCAGTCGCTATAAAATTACTTAATTTACACTAAAATTTATGCACTGAGGAAAGAAATATTCAAGAAATTACAAATACAGAAAATAAATGTCGTATTTAAATTAAATTTCAACCTTTAGTGCAATATTGAAATAAATTAGGTATATCACCTCCCTAAAATAAATAAAAACGATATATATAGATACGATAAAAAGATCTAAACATCAAATACACAATATATAAATGCAATTATTTTTGGACTGCAAAATATAGCTTGTGTAAACAAAACATCATTATCATAATACAACAAACTTGGTCTCACCTCGTCACAACAACAGATACCAAAGTCAAAATTACTGTAAAATTGTGTGAGAGTTTGTGTCCAAAGTTCAAGATGCACTTATCTTCTATATTTACTGAATTCGAACAAATATGTATATACTCTCGTATGATCGGATGTTATAAAAACATCAGTTTACAATTAATCGAAAGTGTCGCTAGGATAGGTATTCGACCGTGTATTTGTTTAAATTCAGCAAATATACGACCGCTTAAACTTTGGTCACTAATACTTCAGTAGAAAATTGTCTGTATGAAGATGCTAGCGGTTTTCCCCGCGTCCTTCAATACCCAAACAGGTACCTCGCTCAGAGCATAAAAGGCATCAAGGAGCATGGGGTTTAAACCTAGCTCACAAAATCTTGGTATATTTATATACTAGCGAGGAGGCGTTTGTATAATATATGTACCCATTTATATATTTGCGGGTGTAGAAAAAATACATGGAGTTCTGCGGTTATTTCCCACAGAATCCTAAAATACGTAGATCGGTGCGGTAGCGCAGATCAGGCAGGTCAACCGCCCGCATTAACATTTGATATCTACATTTGATTATCGCTCTGATTGTCCCCCAGGTAATATTTTAAGAAGCTCCTATTAATATTAAACACGGTTCGTGGTGCTGCATATTCAACGCGACCTCGGCCATGGACCGGTCATCCAGCGAGTCAAGTCCCCTTACCTACGCATGCTCTCGGCTGTGAGCGCTGTCTGATTACCACGCGTTCAACTTATGACCTGTCACAACTAGACTTCATTGGATTCAGATGCGACATTTTTCGCTGGCATTTGCGACTAAGATTTGACCCTTGTCTACCTAAAACCTGCACAAACGTGGACATCGACTAAATGTTATAAAGCGATTTTATGTCTCATTTTGTTAATAATAAAATTTGACGTAGATACCTTCCAAAATAGAGCACGTGGGAACGTTGTCGTGTCGCAACTTACTTTTATGTCTTGTTCGAATGTGAATGTCAGGCTTTAAATCGACGGGGTCGATCAGAGTACACCCGGGTTCAATGAATTCCAGAAAAAATATAAAAACAATGTATTCCAACTACACGTTGTCTACATCCGTTGTCGCACTATGCTCGTTCTAGGAAAATAATTTAAAACATTTTTTTTCAGAACTCTGACTTGTAATTCTTGTCTGCTTAATTCCGCCCTGCTGCGCCTGTCGAGATTTTCAATTCTTATTAGGTACGGGGTACGGCGACCCGGCTACAAACCCGAAGTAATCTATTCAAATAAGTGTTGATACAATACAAAAAATTGGAAGTTCTAGAATTCTCTGCGGACAGCAGCAGTCACAGCCATAAATGTTGGTCTCACTTTCAGATTATTTTATGGATTTGCATTTTCAGTATCAAATAATTTATCTATTGACACTGTAGAGGAAGAAGCTGGCAGACTGTGTTGCACCTTAATAACAGTTTGGTAGGTTTTAATGTTGTGCAATTTTTCATCTATGGTCACTTCTGGGAAGCTTAATAATTTCGCAATTTAAATATGTATTTTATTATAATATATTGAGATTTAAAAACTACTATATTTAACGATTTTTACTTAATATTTTTCATTGAATATTTAAAATAAAATTAGTTATAAGATTGTAGATAAAACAAATATGTATATTTACATATTTTATATTCTCTTTGACATTGTCGTAGGTGTAGCGCTTGGCTAGATTGTTGTAAAATATTTTTGAAAAAAGGTTTAGGTTATTTGGCTTGGTTACGTGGCAGACACGTTTTGTAATTGATTATTTCATAAATATTGCTGGCGTTCATTCACGAACACACTGAGCCCTACAGAATTTTCCTTCTACGCATGTATGTGGTAACCCTTCCATTGGGTTTATCCAAATCCGTTTCATGGACGCCATCACCCGTATTTTCCAAGAATATTAACAAAAGCTGCTTGAAACGCTTATCGTCATTACACTATTGTTCTACAAAAGGGTTTATATGTTTGTATTAAGAACTATGGTACCTACTCGGGTTTTCAGATAGCTGAATGAGTAAAGGATAATCTGTAGATATACCTACAAATGCGGAATAAAATAAAAATTGTGCCAATTAAAATTCGAAGTAGGTACATACCTACTCACTAATTTGAAATTTTGGATCTACACGTCTTTGAATTTTGTTTGTTAAGACATTGAAAAACGAGTTAAGATTTTTCGTGCTATTCTACATGTAATATTTGAAAATGAAATTGATCCTTAGTAACAATGACTAAACTACAATTAGCTCAATGAAATAAATTTGTTTAAGATGAAGTGGCCAATTACCACATCATCATCATCTGCCTAGCCTTTTCCCAACTATTTTGGGGTCGGCTTCCAGTCTAACCGGATGCAGCTGAGAACCAGTGTTTTACATGGAGCGACTGCCTGCCTGACCCGAACAACCCAGTTACCC
>NWSH02000560.1:6070454-6085547 GCA_002382865.2 Heliothis virescens
TGTGTCACCGGAAAATAACAAGAACCGTAAGTTTATAAATTTACTAGGAAATTGATAAACTTTCGTAAGATTCTAAACGGGAGATAAATTGTATTATTTTACGGCCACATTTTCGTAAATTGATAAACTTACTGAACTGACTCGTAAAATAATACGTAAGCAATAACCAAACGCCACGCGCGATCTGATTGGTTGACTATCACGTGTCACTTTTCCCTCGTCGCGGCCGCCATTATTCGCCACTATGAACATTGACCAATCAGAGCGCAGCGTGTTATTTTACGTATTTCCAAGATTCGTATATTTAAAAGAGCTTCTGTGATTGGTCAAACCATTTAGAATCTTACGAATAGATATCCGTTAGTTTATAAATTTACCGTGTGACGTCGGAAATTGATAAATTTACGAAAATTTGGACGTAAAATAATACAATTCATCTCTCGTTTAGAATCTTACGAAAGTTTATAAATTTCCTAGTAAATTTATAAACTTACGGTTCTTGTTATTTTCCGGTGACATATGTATATTTTTTACTGCAAACCATTAACGTTCATTTATTACTGCAGTCTTCTTCCTAGCTTATTTTACTTTATAATAAGTAAAACGTGGTAGTTGTGTTGTACCTACCTGCTTATCCTCCCTCAATTTCCTATCTACGTAAATGAAAATCCCCCGTGGCTAATACGCGATATGAGGAAATTTTAATGTTGAGTCTTTTTGACTACCTTTTTGTAGAAGATAGATACAGGGAAAAAACAAAACTCAAATTCTCGTTATTTGAGTAGTTTGATTGGAATTGAAAAAAAAAAATGAAAATTTCATTCAATCAAGATTACGATCACGATGTGAATTTCCGTCCGAACTCGCGTTTCCCACGCATTGTTCGTGTTTGAGTGCACATCAGTGGCGCGGTTTCGTGGAGAAAGTGCAGGGTTGCGGCCGCCATTACTCGCCATTGACGTCAAACTAAGTGCTATGTTTCATAAGAGCACACGTTGCGCGTGCGCCGTGCGCATGACCCGATCGAAATCGCTGATGGAAACGCGATAAGCGAAGACACCTAACGATATCTTTTATTATCTCTATTTTCAGTTAATGACGTCAATGACACAGTATATAGGTATAATATGTCAATCGAGGCAGGTTTGTTTATTAATAATTTATTTAAATAATTTAATCGACATCGTTAAACCGAGATATCGGCGCCCGATTCGTTTTTATAAAGTAATATACAGTCAGTAAATTTTTGTGACACTTCCAGAATTTTTTTAACTGTTTTATTTAGTGGCATTCTTTAAAAACTGTTTGGGTACCGCTATTATGTAAAGATTTTGCATCACATGCATATTAACTTGTATATCTAATAATAAAGTGCATTTGTATGTATAAATAAATTTAGATAACAATATAATAAATTGAATGTTTATTATAATTTATCATAATTTTAATGGATTTCTATGCAAGGATTACTTCATAATTAAATTAACTGCCACAAAATATAAAAGTTTGAAACATATTATGTTTGCTTCCTATTTTATGTAAGTATGTAAGTCTTGTGAAATAAGGTCAGCCTACAAAAGAGACTTAATTTTTAGTGTTCCGTACCTAACATCATCATCATTTATTTATTTGTAAACATGGTTTGGAAGTGCGTAGATGTTTCCATAAAATAAAAGTTCTCCATATTTCACCTACAGGCAAAAACTCGTCGATCGTTGTTACCAAGACTTCACCCTGTGTCTATTTGTCTGTCAATAGGCTGTAGGTACTTGCCTCATGAAGCGTGATAGTTAGAAAGTTGAGATTTTTTACAGATGATGTATGTATAATAAATACTGAAAACTGCGCGAAAATTAATACTTACACAAAAGTACGTGATTTTTATAAAGGCATATGAATCCTTCAAGCACTAATAAATCCGACTCCCACTTGACCAGTTATTGCAAGTTCGGATGTATGCCATTTAAGAAAATGAGCTTAAAAAACTTCATAAATTGGTTTGCTTTAGGTTACCAATAGATCTCAAAACCCTATTGGCACAATAAGGTGCTGAAAAAATGTACAGCTGTAAAATTGTGTAACTGTGTTGACTTACTGCTTTCAATATAATATTAACATTATACTGATCGAACTAATTTAAAGATATTCCATGTAGCCTGCACATATAAAACCATTGTAGCAGTAATCATTTGAATAAGACAGGATGCAAGTTAAATAAAATATAAGCTGCGCTTCATTATCTGTGTTTACGGAATTGTCGCCGGTGTTATGACGGTGGTGCGGTAATGTAAGCGGCTGGGCGGCAGAAACCCTTCCTCCTTGGCACCGTGTACCACTTGCATTGGTTACGTAATGAAAAGCCTGCGTAAAGAGCCCCACTAGTATGCCAGTCACGCCGTCTTCCTTGCTCCTTCATCGACGGATCTCTCTTAAGCCGCGCTCCGCGTACGCTCCTAATGACGTACAGCGGCGCCCTTACAGCATAATTGATCAGTTACTATTATCCTATTGTTCATTAGCACTGCAGGCAATGCAGCCTAGAATAACGAATCATTTAGTTAGACTAAAGAGGATAAATTGTCATTGATTTTTAATAATTTGCAAAAACAAATTATGGTTGAAAAATAAATCAATAAATAATAATAATCATTATATTATTTTAATTTTATTGGATATTAATAAAATATTATTATAAAGTATGTGTTTATGCTTAGTCATGCTCATCTTATTTGCAAAAATTGTGTTTTCAAAACAGGCTATTTTATTTTAGTCTTTTTTGCGTCGTAGCTCAGATGATTGGTATACGCACTAATATGTGTCCGATTTCTCGATCGTCTCTCATTTATTAGCGTGATATTTTTTTTATTTTAATGCGCATTAAATCGAACAAAACTGCTAATGTGTTTTCTAAACACATACCAAAACATCTATTAATTTGACTGTTAAAGGAACTACTTTTCGAGACTTTCCAAAATTGTTTTAATGTAAAAATCGAATATTTTTGTCGTGTATGTACAATAAAAGTAGCTGATATTGCTAAACATCACTATACTAAATCTATAGAGACTATATTTACCATATAATAAAGTGAACACATTATATACAAAAATTATAATCGTGTTCACAGCCGAAAAACGTTCGCTGCTAGGCAAAGGCCTTTCCCAAGTTGGAAGGATTTGTCCATACTCATTGCGTTGGGAATGCTTGTTGGTGAGCGCAGTGAGATATATTATCAGCTTTGGAGATGCTGCGGCCCATTTCCGTGCAAGGCATTCAATTATCCCCCAGCATGGTGGTTATACCACCAGTCGGTCGCCAGAGCTTAAGCCGTTTTTCAGTAGGGCAATCCACTGGCGATTGGAAAAGGACAATGTGGTCTGAAAAATAAATAACAAATATAAAATGCAAATAGGCCCACTTGCTCGAATTTTACAAGACATAAAACTCCATATTAGGAATTTTACTGACATAAATGTTTTACGTAATAAGTTATGATCGTCGATCGTAAGTAAACGGTTTACGATTATTTATGTTTCGTTTACCTTCCGTTGAATGCATTCTGTTCTCACCTTGATGCGCGTATGTTGGCCCAATACTATTTTTCCCACTCGCCTGTACTCGCAGACAAAAGCGTTTGTTTTCTTTGTAAACCAACATTGTCGATTGTATTGTGCCATAATCACTCATTGAACATCAGCCACGTTTCTGTTCTCATAACAATTCTATTTATTCCTACCAAATGCTGAAATCTGTGGGAATGGGATTAATTAATGACATTTTGATTACTACGAGCAGTATCTATTTCTAGTGGTCATCGATTTGAGTGAGATAGCGTCTGTGGCAACAAATCACGAAGTCTTTACGTGTAAAGTTAATTCGTTGTAGTTATTCAACAAATCAAAGTATTTAATTTTGATGTGTAGGTATTATTTAGCTGTCCATCAATCAATATAAAAGATAATTGACCATTTATTTAAAATTTTGACACTCTTAATAGTAAATGTGTAGACATATTACAAGTTTTTTTTTTGAGAGTTTTTAATAGAGGTGAATACCTCAATAGGCACCTTAATTTTTTCAGTAACTAAATTGATAGCTGTTTTTCTATTTGTTAATGACAATAATGATGTTTGTAATAGATATCGATAATTTTCAATTTTCAGGCAGACCACAATAAAGAGGCAAATGCATAATAGATTGTTTATCTGGTTTTCCACTGGAACTTTACATAAATTTTGCATTGCCTACTACAGGGAATTTGACAACAAATTTTTCGTCTCCCTAAGACTTATCAAAACTATGAATTAACCATGGACTATTAAATTGTATTTATGTTGAATAGTCTCGAAGTATGCTCCACATTAAGAGGTAAATGTCCGTTTGTGGGTTGTCAGCATACACGACGCCTGCGCAGCTACCAACCGCCACGTCCCCCTCCTGCGCGGAGGCCGTTGACGTCAATCGGATACCTCGCATACATAATAAAATTTTATCGACACGCATTAGTAATTATTCATTTTAGTCGCAAAATGTAACGTAGTATTGTTAGGTCTAGACAAAATTATGTCCATGTACATGGTAAAAAATAAAACTTTATTATGTATTGTCGGTAGCATTGCGAAAATAGCGACTTGCTAAAATACAAAAATAAAAGAACTTTATAGGTATGGCATGATATGATAAAATGCACCTATAAACTTAAAACAAATTTTAGCATGTCTAGTTGGAAATAAAATGTTTAACATGTTTCTAGTTACACCCAGTTCCAAAAATAGAAAACCTGCTTTTGACTATAGCCATAAGTAAGATACAACTGCCTAGTTGAATTTGGAGTTAGGCTAGGCAGGCATTTACGCCTGTAACACGATCAGACGAAATTCGTATTTTAGTACATTTTGAAAATATATCTGCATTCAAAATCCAGATTACTAAAACGGATACGAAATCTTAATCTTAATAGCTATGTAAATGATTAACATTGAAATTTGAGATGGGTAGTCTATTTAGTTATGTTAATGTTAACTCTGTTGTTATTTTTAATATCTATAACCGACCAGTAAAGACCTTGTCAGGACATGTAAATTGTTAAGGTCCAATAGATACGTTCCATGCTAAACAAATAAGCGTTAGTTTGTGACGACTTTTGTGTTGCAAGGCGCTAAACTTAATAAAAATCTATGCACTAATCGTATCTTATGGGAACTACTCCGAGCACCGCCGATTAAAAGTAGCCTATAGCCTTCCTCGATAAATAGCATATTCATTATTGAAAGAATTTTTCAAATCAGACCAGTAGTTCTTAAGATTAGCGCGTTTAAACAAACAAACAAACAACTTCAGCTTTGTATTATTATTAGTATAAATTATTGCTGGATGATACCCAACTTTACATGCTTTTGCAAGTCAGAATGCGGAACCAAGAAAGCAGTGTACGCTATATTTAATGAGTCACCCAACTGACTATCTAATCTTTAATCAACGCATATATATTTTTTCGGCCATTTATACCTGACCTACGGACGTAATGAATTAATTAACTTTGAACATCGCAGCGTGGGATAAGGTTAATCTAATATATCTGATTTGGTAATTTTATGTCTGCGTTAAAAAAAGGCGCGATAAAAACGAAGCCATTGTTACCAGTGGTTTTTGAAAAGAGATTTGTCTATGGATTTTCTTGGTTTTTAGGTTTCCTTGCCCAAAGAGTAAATAGTGACCTATTTTAGACTTCGTTGTCCGTCTGTCACCAAGCTGTACCTATCTCATGAACCATGATAGCTAGAGAGCTGCAGATGATGTATTTTTGTTGCCACTTTAAAGTCAAATACTAAAAACTATGTATAAAAAAATATTTCAGGGGACTCCCGTACAACAAACGTGATCTTTTTTGTACGGAATCCTATGTGTCCGACCCGCACATGGCCGATTTTCTCCTTAAGGTGCTCCCTATGCATCTAGTATACTTACCTACTTTACATGCTATAATAGCATGCAAAAAGCCTACTTGAATTTTAGTTTAATAATTATGTTAATCGATCATTTTGAAAACTGTCTAAGTCTATTTTGGACACCAATGTCTAACTGTGAATGAAAACATCGTTGAGGAAACTTGAACTTGAAAAGTCTGAAATTGCCATTCCACAAGCATGGTGATTAACGTTCATTCCTTCTCTGCATGAGTACCTGCCTACTTAATGATGTTCAAAAGACCAGAGGACTACCTTATTTCCTTTGTTTGTTAATATTTTAAGCTATCATCGACCTGTCTAGAAACCCATAAAAATTAAGACTGGTTTTCTGGCTATTAAAATAATAATATGACATGCAATTTTAAACAGCTCAAGAGTGTCTTTTAAAAACAAGACAATAAAAAAATTACAATTTTATAGACTTGATACTTGACTTGGTAGAGTGATCGAATTTCTTTGATCTGTCTATTCGATTTTTTATCGAGTTTTTCAGGAGTTTTCATTTCAAAATATACCTATAGGCTTTCATTAAAAGAGTTCTCAGCAGTATTTACTGGTTAATAAGATTAAATACTACCTACGAAAAATATTGGATACTAGCTTCCGCCAGCGGTTTTACCCGCTTTCCCGTGGGAACTACACGAACAAACTCTTCGGCTTTATACTATTAGTATATATATTTTTACTTATAAAAAAAATTAATGAAAGCCTAGATCAAGTTTAAACTGAATTAATGATAACCTTTTGCAGATTAACATAGCCCGTGATGCCATTACACCATTTAATATATAAATAGACGAACGTGAACGTCATTAAATATTGATTATTATCTAACAAACTAAGGAACCGGCATACTTATGATGACCATATTTTTGGAACAATTACGTCACATTAGGTCAAGTTAATAACGTCAATAGCACATGATGGATGGCTTGATTTCCTGGTTATAAGATATGCATTGCTGGTCGCCTCTTTAGAACTTCATTGAGCTAATTAAGTGATTTATTTAGTGTTTGACCCTGGATACATATTTTTAGTACTGTCTCTTGAATAAGACAAACTTATTCGCGTTACTAATAGTTAATGGGGATAAATAACATTTTGTCTGAAACATTAATATCTGCAGATTAAACTGACGTCAAATAATTTGATTTAAATTTTTTTGAGAGGACAATGTATTATTTTTTGTTTCAAACCACTCTCACTAAATAAATGTAGGTAATAAATAAGACATATCATTCAATCCGTATAGCCAATTTTCATTAGTCTCATGCTCTACCTCAGTTAGACACTTGTAAGGACACCGGCGCGGGCGCGTGCGTCAATGAGTAAGTATTGTCAGCACTTGAATGAAAAGAATTTCGATTAAATTATGTTAACTAGCCATTCAACACTTTAATTTTATTTATTTAAACATGGCATAGTTAAACAAACTATTGTTTTCCACTTTTCCGAATTTTTATTTGTCACTTGTTTGTAAATGAGTCATACTAAATAATGCAGACGTAACGAATTAAAATGGTAAAAATACCTTACGTGAGAGTATTGTATTTTGCTTATTTTAGTGGCAACAGCTGCATTACACGTTACATATTGACATGTTCAAGCGAAAGTATGGAATATGTGCGTCATAAATGGTAAACACTCATGTTTAATGTGTTATTATGTTGTAATATTATTGATAATTAGAAATTACGGATACAAAAAGTTGGGTGTAATGAAGCGTGTCACGGCCGCGAGACGGCGCGGACGCATTAAGCGCGCGCGCAGATAAAGGGTCGCGGCCTGTCTAGGAACGTCTGACACCGTAATCAGGCGGAATGTTCCTCTTAAGTGACACAACTCCCCAAACTATCTTTAATCTTTTACTGGAGCACGGAATATTTTTGTGTTGTTGGTTGCTATAATATGATATTTTAATGCTGTGAACTTTATGAAATAGACTAGGTACCCATTTGCAATCTGAGCAAACTGCAAAACTATGTCCGCTGGGTCGACCGTGTAATAATTGAAGTTAAATTCGTCCGTCTTCGTTCAGCGGTCAAACCGAGAAATGAGAATGAAAATGCATTTACAATATTTGCAAGGATTTAACTAGTTACTTAGTTTAACGATCTGATTGACATAGATTAATGGCGACAACTGTTGATATCTATCATTAGTGCTATTATTTTGTACGGATCGTTAACTGTCACGTCAGTGTCACGTGCCTCGGTGAGACGATCTCTAACGTCAGCCCGACAGGTAATTAACTCCAGTTTATCGGGCTGAACTTATATTAACTGCATGCTATATTTAGGAGCTCAAATGTAGCCAGGTCATGCGGTTATCGTTACTTGAAATATAATTAGTTTATTTCTACAGGTTTAATCTTATTTGATTAATATTGGCGTGTTGCTGACTCGGATTCGTTTAATTTTCTTATTAATAACTATGGGTCCGGCATCACTATTACTAAATATTTCTACACAGCCTTGATATCATACAACCTGAGTTTGGAAAGGGTGCATTTTACCATAACTTACGTGTTATAATCAACTGCTACCTCATCCTAAGTCACGCTCTCATTACCGCTTGCGTAGCATCCGTCACGCTCAAAATTCACACGAGACCTACTCAGACCCTAGTGGAACATGTGCATTTAACGGTATACTGTCTCGTGTGTAATGTATACCTGTACGATCTCGACGCTATGATTATCTGACTTGACCAGTCGAGTCACGGCGTTGACACCCGGCGACATGGAAGGCCACGTGATCAGCTCCTGATATGTCATGTCATGCGATAACATGACATTTTTCTGCAGATTGCATACAATTAACATGTTGAACTGCACTGCTATTTTATAGAGACTTTCTACTAAAATAAAAATTTATTTGAGAAGGAGTTCATTTGTAACGTGTTTTATGTGATAGGACATAACAGAATGATGTTTCCATTACCTCTGTAGTCTATACCTCCCTATGCAACTACAATATTCCGTCAAAAATAATCAGCATAAATCTTGTACATAATAAATTCATTTTGCCGAGTCTTCTTTTCAAAACGCAATATATACTTGAACATGGGGAAACAAAAAACAAGATAATCTAACAGTTTTTGTATGATATGATAATAATCATTGAATTCAAGAGGAAATTGATCATTTGTTACTAAATATTCATAATAATATAATCCGGCGGAAACGCTAATTTGTACGCTGACATCCGGCTGCGTCAGTCAATCAACAACATTGAGTGAGCAAATCATTGTAACTGCGCTTTTTGTAGTTTTTATTCAATTGTTTTTGTCAGATATCTTCCTACAGCTGTTTTTACAAAATTGCCTACCTTACAAGACTTACTTAACTTTAAAACCTTTTTTTACGGAAAAGATAATGTATAAGACTAGCTTCCGCCAGCGGTTTTACCCGCTCTCCCGTAGGAACTACTGCGCGCACTCGGATAAAAAGTAGCCTATAANGTCAATGAGTAAGTATTGTCAGCACTTGAATGAAAAGAATTTCGATTAAATTATGTTAACTAGCCATTCAACACTTTAATTTTATTTATTTAAACATGGCATAGTTAAACAAACTATTGTTTTCCACTTTTCCGAATTTTTATTTGTCACTTGTTTGTAAATGAGTCATACTAAATAATGCAGACGTAACGAATTAAAATGGTAAAAATACCTTACGTGAGAGTATTGTATTTTGCTTATTTTAGTGGCAACAGCTGCATTACACGTTACATATTGACATGTTCAAGCGAAAGTATGGAATATGTGCGTCATAAATGGTAAACACTCATGTTTAATGTGTTATTATGTTGTAATATTATTGATAATTAGAAATTACGGATACAAAAAGTTGGGTGTAATGAAGCGTGTCACGGCCGCGAGACGGCGCGGACGCATTAAGCGCGCGCGCAGATAAAGGGTCGCGGCCTGTCTAGGAACGTCTGACACCGTAATCAGGCGGAATGTTCCTCTTAAGTGACACAACTCCCCAAACTATCTTTAATCTTTTACTGGAGCACGGAATATTTTTGTGTTGTTGGTTGCTATAATATGATATTTTAATGCTGTGAACTTTATGAAATAGACTAGGTACCCATTTGCAATCTGAGCAAACTGCAAAACTATGTCCGCTGGGTCGACCGTGTAATAATTGAAGTTAAATTCGTCCGTCTTCGTTCAGCGGTCAAACCGAGAAATGAGAATGAAAATGCATTTACAATATTTGCAAGGATTTAACTAGTTACTTAGTTTAACGATCTGATTGACATAGATTAATGGCGACAACTGTTGATATCTATCATTAGTGCTATTATTTTGTACGGATCGTTAACTGTCACGTCAGTGTCACGTGCCTCGGTGAGACGATCTCTAACGTCAGCCCGACAGGTAATTAACTCCAGTTTATCGGGCTGAACTTATATTAACTGCATGCTATATTTAGGAGCTCAAATGTAGCCAGGTCATGCGGTTATCGTTACTTGAAATATAATTAGTTTATTTCTACAGGTTTAATCTTATTTGATTAATATTGGCGTGTTGCTGACTCGGATTCGTTTAATTTTCTTATTAATAACTATGGGTCCGGCATCACTATTACTAAATATTTCTACACAGCCTTGATATCATACAACCTGAGTTTGGAAAGGGTGCATTTTACCATAACTTACGTGTTATAATCAACTGCTACCTCATCCTAAGTCACGCTCTCATTACCGCTTGCGTAGCATCCGTCACGCTCAAAATTCACACGAGACCTACTCAGACCCTAGTGGAACATGTGCATTTAACGGTATACTGTCTCGTGTGTAATGTATACCTGTACGATCTCGACGCTATGATTATCTGACTTGACCAGTCGAGTCACGGCGTTGACACCCGGCGACATGGAAGGCCACGTGATCAGCTCCTGATATGTCATGTCATGCGATAACATGACATTTTTCTGCAGATTGCATACAATTAACATGTTGAACTGCACTGCTATTTTATAGAGACTTTCTACTAAAATAAAAATTTATTTGAGAAGGAGTTCATTTGTAACGTGTTTTATGTGATAGGACATAACAGAATGATGTTTCCATTACCTCTGTAGTCTATACCTCCCTATGCAACTACAATATTCCGTCAAAAATAATCAGCATAAATCTTGTACATAATAAATTCATTTTGCCGAGTCTTCTTTTCAAAACGCAATATATACTTGAACATGGGGAAACAAAAAACAAGATAATCTAACAGTTTTTGTATGATATGATAATAATCATTGAATTCAAGAGGAAATTGATCATTTGTTACTAAATATTCATAATAATATAATCCGGCGGAAACGCTAATTTGTACGCTGACATCCGGCTGCGTCAGTCAATCAACAACATTGAGTGAGCAAATCATTGTAACTGCGCTTTTTGTAGTTTTTATTCAATTGTTTTTGTCAGATATCTTCCTACAGCTGTTTTTACAAAATTGCCTACCTTACAAGACTTACTTAACTTTAAAACCTTTTTTTACGGAAAAGATAATGTATAAGACTAGCTTCCGCCAGCGGTTTTACCCGCTCTCCCGTAGGAACTACTGCGCGCACTCGGATAAAAAGTAGCCTATAACCTTCCTCGATAAATGGGCTATCTAACACTAAAATATTTTTTCAAATCGGACCAGTAGTTCCTGAGATTAGCGCGTTCAAACAAACAAACTCTTCAGCTTTATCATACACAAGTATAGATTAACTTCCGTCGGCGGTTTCACTCGTGTCCCATGGAAACTACACCACGCACCCAGACAAAATATAGCCTATAGCCTTCCTCAATAAATGAGCTATGTAAAACTAAAATATTTTTTCAAATTGGACCAGTAGTTCCTAAGATTAGCGCGTTCAAACAAACAAACTCTTCAGCTTTAACGGTATACTACATATTTATATAGCTTTTGTTGGTTCCATTAGTAGCTATGCTTAATTTAAAGCTGGATTAACAGTGTGAGTGTGTATAAGGTCCTCTTGTCGGACTAGTTGCGGCGATAGCGCTAAGTGGAAAGAGCCGACTGTGAGATAACCCTCCGTCTACTACGATGCACGCGCTGGTCGGCGCCTGCGCATTATGACATTTTTTATTAGTTTTACATCATACAGGAAAAAACAAAAGTTAAATAAACTTTAAACCAAGACAGTATTTAATAATTGTGATATGAGGTACGAAGTCTCTTGTTGATATGGGATAGGTCAGTCAGGTAACAATAGCATGCTTTTTAAAAGTAATATTTCATCATCTCCGTATTGGGTCTTATGCTCCCGCAGTTTTCTTTTTCAAATAATAGTGACACTCTTGATATATAAATATTTGAGGACGCACTGGAAATTACGAGATATTTTTCTGCTGAAAAGAAAGCAGGAATATCTTATTCGATCTTCGAAACTTGTGATTTATAGTGGGTCTTTCCCAAGTATTAAATAGGCACATATAAAAATGTATGCATACTGCGGTTTCAAAATATAGCGTGAAAATACAGCGTTTTTAAGTTCAGATGAATCAAGTTTCAAAGTTAATTAACGTTTCTGTTATTTACACTCGAACACAATAAAACAATTAATGTTTTTACCTTTATCTGTAATTAAAAGGTTATCGGTACAAAAGTGAACAATTAAGGAAGAATGATTTTGACACTGGTCCAATTAATTTGTGACACGATTATGTTAAACATACAATAAGATGCCATTTATAAACAACTGTGATTATCACGACATAATAACATGCACTGTTTTCACATAGTAACTTAATCTATTTATCTTTTTAAATGAAGTATAAGTGGTTGCGGAAAATAACTGTCTCAGTAAGATTTACCTGCTTACTGGGTAATTTCTATTTCAAACATTAGCACCTAAGTCAATGTTATTTATAGGTCCATTTTGATAGGTCCTAACTATCTACAAATATAGGTGGCATTGTCATAGCATTGTATTGTGAATTTGTCACGACCTGACAAATATAAAGTAATGTCACCGGCTTCGACTGACGTATTTAGAATAAAAATAGAATGGTATATTAGTGATAATTGGTTTGATATTTTTAGTGATATTTTATTGTCACTTGTGGAAAATTTCGGAAGTGCTAACAAGGAACAGTCCATTTGATGTAAGATCCATAACTGTTTAACACTTACGACCGCGTGGAGTGAATGCTCTATGTGGGTGTAGCCTAACAATCAGGCTACAAAATATTGATCCGGCCTTTTAACCTTCTCATGAGCTCATTTTGTAAATGACTTGGCGCGATTGTCAGTTTAAGCTAATATTTGGACGAAATTGGAAGCTTCCTGATCGCATAATTGATCATTATATAGGTACTACGTTGACTGCTCTTCAGATAATATAGGTGATATATATAGAATTACCAATTGGTTTGTTTTACTGGAGGCACAAAAGTATTTAAGTATCTCTATTCGAGATTGTATGCCAACTGTTTTCATTAAATTAATTCATGACTGAATAAAGTAAACTTTGGTAAACATTAATATACGACACTTCATCACTTAAGTTACTCGTAGCACTGTGAACAAATTTTTGAGTTAAGTTCTAAAGCGAACGGTCTACATAGGTAAGGCTTAAACCATCAATATAAAAAAAAGGAACGCTTAAATCGTTAAATAATTGCGGCTATAATTGCCGTGTATGATTGATCGCAGTTTAACTGTTACATCTGTATTAGTGACGTCGTTATTTTGAACTTTGAGCTTTATCGTCTTGAGGTTTTTAGAGACTTCAGTAATCGCAATGGAGAGATAAAGGATGTCGGCTGGCTATTGGACACGGTTCATGATGCCGCGACCTGTTTGTATGGCCGAGGGCGGCGCCATGTTCTTGATATTACTTTAAACCGGATCAAACTGCATTCAAACTGATAAATAATCGGTTTTATACGTTATTTATTTGTTATTTGTTCCTAGTTATTAGCGTGGCATAGTTACGCTCGTAATCTAAAATCATGCCACTCTAACTTTTCGTGCGTAGCCAGTTTTAGTGCATGTCACCCTGATGGCAATGAAGTGGAAAATTACTTCGTTTTTATATATCTAATACAATTTATGATTATAATACTTATGATTTTATGACGTTGTGTAAAAACATGACATAAATCTAATTTATTAAATTCGATTACGGACCTACTGTTTTATTTTATTAAACTAATTATAGTGGATCTCAGAATTTCGCTAAGTCATTTGCCAATTAAATCATGGATATGCGAAAGGCTCCTTATATCAAAGAGAAGATTATAATTTAATGTCCTAGAAACTTCAAGACATTTCGTTCCTAATTTTGATTTTAAATACAGGTTTTTTATTACCTATGTTTTGCAAACATCGTAAAAACGAACGGTCGTTATTAACTTGACTAGGGTGTTTTGTTTCATTTTAGAAGTAGCTTTTAAAATATAAATCCTGTTTTCGAACGAATCATGTGACTTTTTTGATCAAAATTAACATAAAAAAACATATATCTTCATGGTTTTGAATTAATAGCTGATACTAATTAATTATGCAGCTATCTGTCTTAAAATACTTATGCATATTAGCCTGCCTACTTATGCCTAACAGCCACTGTATATACCATACTAGTGCAAAAACGTTAGTCCGTAATCTTTTTAATTCAAGCAAAGAGTACATTTAATTATACATCCACGTTTAAAAGTTGTATGAATACTTAAGTTGATAATTTAATTGGAATGTCATACAATAAAACATAGTTAAATGACTACATTAATTGTTAAAGCGTTTAAAATTTAAAATATTTGCTAATAGGTGTGTATTAAGAAGTTTTTGTAGGTACCAATATTAATTCCAAATTACTATTCTCACTAGAAGGCTGCTTGGATTTTATTTTATTTAGGTATTTGTGTCAGGCATCTAAGGTCCATATATAATCATGCCTTAGCTAAACTATAAACTTGTGGGTGCGCAAAAAAATTGGTTTAAACCATTATTCATAACTAATTTGTGCAAAATCAAATCGATCTTATTATTTAAGTTTTCTTCGTCAGTGTACTGAAAAACGTCGTTCGGCACAAGTGTGGATATACACTACTCACAAAAATTTAAGGATATTTTTTCATGGACGATTTTCTTATGGGATTTT
>NWSH02000560.1:6085647-6107207 GCA_002382865.2 Heliothis virescens
AAAATCCCATAAGAAAATCGTCCATGAAAAAATATCCTTAAATTTTTGTGAGTAGTGTACTATCATTACAGGTCTCGGCTTAGTAACGTTCATATCGCTTTATCTGTAATAAAAATGTAACCACACTTGTTTNATTTCCTGGATTTCTTTTTGCTGTACGATCATTTTCCTTGGAGATACAGCTTCTTGAAAATCCCATAAGAAAATCGTCCATGAAAAAATATCCTTAAATTTTTGTGAGTAGTGTACTATCATTACAGGTCTCGGCTTAGTAACGTTCATATCGCTTTATCTGTAATAAAAATGTAACCACACTTGTTTTGAAATGTACAGACAACAGCAGGCCAACGTATACGAATCTGTCAAATTTTACCAATCAAATATTAACCTATCATCATTGCGATAAGGTTGAAAATCTACTGCAGAAATTTGACAGATTGTGGTAACTTGATGTGCTGTCGTCTGTACTATATTGTTGTCCAAGATTATGTTCTGATAAAGCAGATTTTTTGGGGTAATACCCCACATCATCATATTTTCATAAAACTTATTTAAATAAATTCTAGGTTAGACGATATTATATTTAAATCTCCATTTATTGTTCTTATAGTTCCAAAATTTGCAAAAGCTAATCACGTGAACTATAATAAGTAGGACTATAAAACTTGACATGTTGTACCTGTCTAGCTTATTTAGATTTTTATTTTACTTATTTAGCACTTGCATTGAATACTTTGAAATAAATTACCCGAATATTATACCCCTACATGTGAAAGCAATTATTGTTTGCTGATCACAAACTTTTTAAAGCCAGGTTCGATGAGAAATTAAACTTGTATGTAGGTAACAAAAACTCAAAGAAATGTTATATTTATGGAGTTGTACTGATAGATAAAACGTTGACCTGTCACATGAGTCGAATCTCGAATTACCTATTATGTAAACGTATATCGAATGTGTGCGTGATCGTGACATCTTATCTCATGTATCGGGGTCAAGGCTTATATCTGCTTCTACTATAGTTTAGCTAGGGTATCCCACCTGAGCTAGCGACAAGATAAATGTTTGTAGATTTGTCGCAGTCATGTACCGTTAGTCCTGCGCTTATATTTTTTTTAACGTAGGCCATTATCAGGCTATATTATCAATTTGCTGTTTACCTAAAGTGCGTTCTGTTAAGTCACACTAATTATGTTCCATCAAGACACCACGACTTCATAAAACGAAAGATGTGATTCGTATTTGAATACTTAATAACAGCGCCGTCCAAACCGATATTCGGCTGAGGCTACTGTTTTCGAAAGAGATCATATATCTGCGCAGGATGTTATAGTACACTACAAGCGTACGAGTCGACACAGGTGCACTTCAATATGTCACGACCGGAGATGGACATCAGGCGTAGGACCTACAACTTAACGTGCTCTCGAAAACAGGGTTGACTCTTATGATTCGTGTAATAAAGTAAAATTACATTATTCCTCTCAAATTACACAACTCTGAAAAGACGCACAGAGTTTCTCAATTTATGTAATAGGCAAGGGCCTCAATAGTGATATATGGTCAGTGAGAGGTGTTTACGGATTGTTACAAAAGCAGTTTGGCGAGAAGCAGAGCCATAAAATACTAGTATCAGTGAGCAATAAAGTTACGTAGGCCGTTAAAGACGTCATAAATAATTTAATAATGCAAGTAATTAAATTAATAGATTGTTTTTCATCTTTTCTGTTTTCTTTTGATATCTACCTGTAGTGGTAGGCGACATTTTCAAAATTAACGTAAATATATTTTTGTCTTGATATGACTTGGTGATGACCCTGTACACCAAGAGAAAGATAGTGTTTTTGAACCGACATGCAGTTTGAGGAACCCTGCCGTAGAACAACAACCTTTTTCATTGCTGGACTAGGCACGTAGCCGCTCTGTTCGTATTGTGTCTACCAATGCCATGTGTGGCGCATGTTAAGAGCGCACAGCTCGCCTCGCACTGGCCTCGTCAGTATTTTTAGGGCAGTAACATTTTGTCAAGACTCTTAAGAATCGACTTAAGGGTCTGTTCACATTGTTTGTTGATTGAACAATTTTCTCACCATATCCGTTCCATGTTAATTTTGTCCGTCTAATCTCTTTACCTCGATAGCTTCTGTTGTAGTTTCAGTGATGCGATAACTAATTTGTACCAGTTGTCAAATCACTTCGTTTCAAATTATAATTCTGATATAATTAATTGACTAATAGTAACTAGTTCGCAACTTAGGCCGGGTTGCTCGATTTAACTTTAACTATAACCTAACCTTAACCGGCCGTCAAATGGCCGCCCATTGGTCAATTTTTTGACGTGACAGCTGTGTAACCAATGAGCGGCCATTTGACGGCCGGTTAAGGTTAGGTTATAGCTGTTAAAGTTAAATCGAACAACCCGGCCTAAAACTACTACCGTTACAACAACAACCTTAATTTAATTGATTGACCATTCAATTCAATCATTGGAACTGTTAGTGAATTGTATTATTGTTTCTTTATTTATAATTTAGTCGGTTCACGTGCGTGCGCGCTTATCTTGGAGGTGGATCATGGCAAGCCATTGACGTCAGCGCCTACAGGGTCGGGCTACTATGTAACCAAAACCTCTAACTTAACTGCTTACAAATAAATCTTCAATATTGCGACAAACTATTGTATTTCACCAATATAATCATGATTTATTAAATATTTATGCGGAATATTTAAATATTTCAAACTAAAATTTTGTATTTCGAATTGCCTCATAACTTTTATTCCTAGTTCACAAAGCTATCATAAATAAAATAAAAAAGGTATTTTTTTTGTTTTTCTAAAAATTTTGCATACATACCTAAGTTCTTTCGATTTTTTATAATCATGTGAACGAAAAACTTGTTTTCGCAAGTAACGTGTTTTAGTTGATAATGTACGCCTAATGAAGCGAACGTCTTCATAAATATTCTTATTAATACCTATATACCTATATAACATAAATACATATTTAGTTTCACACATTTATACTGACCAACACATGCAAACATTTAGCTTTTGAAAAAAACAGAGATTTTAATAACGATGATGAACCGTTGAATCTTTTTATTGGACTTATTTACTACGTGCGTTAGGAAGCAAATAACCGATTTTCTCACTGATACAGCTATTGCTTAGATAAAATCACCTTACATTGTAAGTACAAAGGCGTTAACAAATGTTAGGTAATGCATAGTTTTCGCTATTTACGTCATTAATACAAATGCAAAATGAAAATGTGAAAGGAAATTCATGAATGCAACAAAATTGTAGATTAATACTTACTTAGTAGATACGTACGATAACCTTTCTTTTAGTAAAGTTAGTGTATTTAAATAATTTATGTTCGTAGTCAGTATTTTTAAACCAAGTTGCATAGATTCAGAGATACTGAATACCTACAGCTAAATGTCGAAGTCGTGACTCAATCTACACACATTCAGGCCTCGAATAATAGATAAATTGAGTTCCAATCACCTCGGCTCGTGTATTTACTATTGTCTGATAGAATCGACACAGGATTTATTCTACGTCACTGCACGCTAACTAGTTATGCCAATTGATACAAGTAAACATAATTTATCGTTATTTGTACGAATGAACATGCAAACCCGCTTTTCTTTAACATAAAAACAAGTTGTAGATAAACCAAATTCTTCACCCTGATTTGTAAAATCCGACATGTTCAATGTCAAAACTTATTATTTCAAATAGGCATTTGCAGGCTCATATGAAAATTCAGACACCAATAGCAAAGTTTAAAAGAGTGGAAACCGAGAAAAATATAGACGCGGTCGAATTGAGAACTTCCTTATTTTTTTAGGTGTGTTAAGAAACTACATGGACACTCTTTTCAAAAATAATTGTTTACAAAGACTGTCAGATCGCCATATTTTCTTTGACTGTGAAATTCAGCCATCGTTGATCTTTCATGTAAAATTGTCTCTCCTACATTTCATAAAAATATATCGTAGCTGAAATTATTATTAAATTTGTGATTTTTCTACGGACTGATTTATTACTTTATGCTAAACACTAAAATATATGTCTTTTAAAACAAATTATACTAAGTAGGTAATAAGGTTTAGGTTATTTGCGAACGACAGACTGGCAAAAATGCCATTCTTAATCGAGGCCTCCGCAAATGCGGGGTTAATAGACTATTGCATAAAAGTCTGTTTGCTTGTTTGTTGCGCAAGCGATGCGGTGAAGCTTGAAGTCGTTATGACGTATGTGCCAATTTGTAATCATCAATCTGGGTTCACCTATCTGCTTATTGCTGTCGACATTACATTGTGGGCAATCTGAGACTTTCAAGTTGTGGTTAAAACCAAAATGAGATTCTAATGCATGAAACTGTTGCAATAGCCATCATAAAAGACAAAGTGCTTCGAGCTCAAAGTATTTTATTTTATGTTTAAGTATTCTTTTATTATGTCTAAGCTCTTTTATTCGATATACTAGGGGTATGATCCGAATTAAAAATGAAGTTACTAACCTTGCACTCTTCACTCTTCACGTTTAGTCTGACCGAATTCCATGTTACGAAAAAATTACACGTGTATTCAAATTTATTTGAAGCATATAACTAATTGAAAAGGCATAGCAAAGGTGCTATAACAGTTGTAATTAATATTTATCTGTATTAATCACACGTTCCGCCACATTACTGTGCCATTAGCGCCAATTTATTTGCAAATCGACTTGATAGATTATTTTTTGCCTTTATTATCTTGTCTTAACTTAATGACTAACCGATATCAAAAATATTTATTCAATCGTTTTTCTTCTTCAGGTTTAATATCACCCTTTGGACCTTCGTCTGAATTCGAAGGATATAACAGTTTACTCTTTACCTTTTTATTTATCTTTCAAACGCTATGTCAATGGTGGTCAAGTTATTTAACCTTCGTAAAATTTTAGCACAACTATACGATAATATAAAAACTGGTTAAATGCGTATCTATCGGAACTAGTCGGAAGGGGAATTTTATCTGTGGTATTTAGTATGACCACATGTTTACCACATGGAAAATACTCGGTACCTACAATAGTTGGGGTTCAGGAATATTTCGTTTCTTTTATAATGGGCAACAGTTAATTTTCTCCTTCTCGGTGTATTTATAATCCTTTATGTTACTGACCTTCGGTGAAGACCCATTCCCGATGACTGAATCATTAAAATGCATTAAGTAGTCCATTATTCAAGTTCATCAAACATTCACAGGGGTTTCAAGAACTTTCCAGAATGCAATGAAAAGCCACAAACAAAAATAGTTTTAAGTAGAGAGTTGACTGTGACAATTTGAGTAAAGAAAAACTAATTTTAAAATAATTCGTACATTTTACATTTTTTGTTCAGCTTCCTCTTGTGTAAAAGGTCTAAGCTGTATTTTACGTATATCAGCATGGCAACCACTTCATTTGTTTTGACGAAGATCTTTGCATAGTAAACAGGAGTCGAATCCACAGACTCTTATTTACTGTGAACATTTTTATTTGATGTAGCAATTAGTCGACAGATAATACGTGTTTTTGTGTTGCAATATGCACAGGTACGTTATTCACTAATCGTTTGTGCTAATTTATTGAGGCATTAAAAGGCTATAATTAAATAAATGATCGTTTTGCAAGAATATTGTTTTAAAATTTATCTGTTAATATAAAATATTTTTCTACGTATTTTTAGGTGTTCGTCAGTTACTATGTCATAAAAAATTTGCTTTGCACATTTGTACCATCGTGCATGTTTAAATTTTGAGTCAATACATATTTATCATACCTTTTTGAGACACCTTTAGGTACATATCCATAGTTTTCGAGTACATTCCGTTCTTTCTTCGAGTTCCATAATTTACACCTTTTGATTCGATTTCGACCTACACTTGTTTAACATGCACTTGTTATTGCATAGGTACCTGCGCTTATTCGTCGAAGCTTCTAGAAGCTGTCCCTTATAAACACATACTTCCAACTTCGACGGCTGGCGGTCTTTTTTTATAAAAGGATGTCTAAGACACACAATAGTTCGAACTGGGTGGTCATCCATATAAAATCTCATTAAACACAAATAGCTCTATGACGCTGTGGAGGTATGCGAGCAGGGAGTAAAGCTCAACATACCTCGGAGGTTAAGGGAGGATCCTCCGACCGGACAGGTGTTTTTGTCCGGTGGGCTACTGCCCGACAGTTCTTGTCGGGGTGTTCTATATATGTTCGAGTTGCGCGCGAACACTGCTTGCGCGATGCAGGATGGTGCGTCTTCCAATGTATTAGCGGTGTGGGTAGTAGTACCGCTACATCACTCCCCTCCGGAGACCGGAGGTCGATGGTCCAAGTCTTCGTAATTGTTCTAGCCGACTTGTCGCCGATCTGTTGCCGCGAAGTTCTCGGTGAGTCGGAACTAGCTGCTGCGGCGGTGCTGCGAATCCCAGTGAGTCGGGACCGGCGCTGCAGAGGTTGCACAGCGCCGCGATAGTGGCTAGCGACTGCTTCGGCGAGGGAGATACTCGACCGGCCGAAGTGCAGTGAGCTGGAGCCAAGGTCGCTGGATGAGGCTGAGGGTGCAGACCAGGAATGTGCAGCTGTCACATGCTGAAGGTCAGGTTAACCCAGTTGAAGCTGGCTGGCTGAAGGACTCGTCGCTCGGGAGCTTGAGGAAGGTCTTGCTGCTGATGACGTCACGTAGCCCGAAGGTTGCGTTGACGTCCAATGCGGGGTCACCACTGTGGAGGTATGCGAGCAGGGAGTAAAGCTCAACATACCTCGGAGGTTAAGGGAGGATCCTCCGACCGGACAGGTGTTTTTGTCCGGTGGGCTACTGCCCGACAGTTCTTGTCGGGGTGTTCTATATATGTTCGAGTTGCGCGCGAACACTGCTTGCGCGATGCAGGATGGTGCGTCTTCCAATGTATTAGCGGTGTGGGTAGTAGTACCGCTACATCACTCCCCTCCGGAGACCGGAGGTCGATGGTCCAAGTCTTCGTAATTGTTCTAGCCGACTTGTCGCCGATCTGTTGCCGCGAAGTTCTCGGTGAGTCGGAACTAGCTGCTGCGGCGGTGCTGCGAATCCCAGTGAGTCGGGACCGGCGCTGCAGAGGTTGCACAGCGCCGCGATAGTGGCTAGCGACTGCTTCGGCGAGGGAGATACTCGACCGGCCGAAGTGCAGTGGGCTGGAGCCAAGGTCGCTGGATGAGGCTGAGGGTGCAGACCAGGAATGTGCAGCTGTCACATGCTGAAGGTCAGGTTAACCCAGTTGAAGCTGGCTGGCTGAAGGACTCGTCGCTCGGGAGCTTGAGGAAGGTCTTGCTGCTGATGACGTCACGTAGCCCGAAGGTTGCGTTGACGTCCAATGCGGGGTCACCACTGTGGAGGTATGCGAGCAGGGAGTAAAGCTCAACATACCTCGGAGGTTAAGGGAGGATCCTCCGACCGGACAGGTGTTTTTGTCCGGTGGGCTACTGCCCGACAGTTCTTGTCGGGGTGTTCTATATATGTTCGAGTTGCGCGCGAACACTGCTTGCGCGATGCAGGATGGTGCGTCTTCCAATGTATTAGCGGTGTGGGTAGTAGTACCGCTACAACGCTATCAGTAAATAAATATATTTTATGAGTTATTACATTGTTGTACGGATTCGGCATACTTACATTATTAGAACAATGGACGTGAATAGAATTGTTTACTTTATGTTTGGTTACTATTTAATGAAGCATAATAAATGTATTAACTATTTTTCTTAAATAGTATTGAATTTCAACTAAATTGAAAATGGTTCTTACAAATGGACGCTTTTCACGCTTTAGCTCTTTTAATTAATAAGTTAGTTCATTAATTAGGTAGTAATCGCCTGAGTCTCTGAAGGGAGCTTATAAATAGCTTCTAATGGGGGACATTATGTAGGTAATGTCTGTCTGTATGCACTACAATATGTAATTGCTAGGCAACTTGGTATCATAGGCACTTACAAATTTTCCAATTTCTATGAAGATTTTTTTTAAATCTCAAGGCTAAAAAACTGAGTTCCTCTCTACATATTCTTGAATAAGAACATACCGATTTTAATCAATAAAGGCGTTCGTTATGACGAAACTTACCACGACTTACCCACTAGGCAAGTAGGAACGGTGCTCTCAACAGATTTTTTGTTATCTATGGATAATTACTTTTACTTTCGTAGCTTGTTACATTTTTATCTGACGGTAACTTTCTCCTAATCACCTTTAAGTTTTGACGTCAGCCGGTAACCATGACCTAATACAACTTAAAAGCATTTATGTACATAGATAATGAATGAAAGTAAACATAAAGTACGAGTGAGGTGCGATAAGTAAAACCTATTACGGTCGGTCAAATAATCTTATTTTACATAAATGTATTCAGTTACAATGAGGGTCAGTCATATTTAATTGAAACTAATGAATAATTGAAAAGCTGTTATTCCATGTTACTTGGCTTTTTAACAGCTAAAACAAATTCTAGGGCTGTGCTACAGTGATTAAAAAACGGACGTTTAATTCTAAATAGAAAAGTTAATACTAATAAGTTTGATAGGCAGTCGAAATAGTTTTAACTCAATACTAGGTGAATCAGTCATACATTCCATAACATTTGGCTATCAAAATGTTAACCCGCCAAATGTTCGTGAACGCAGAGCTTTGTCGGATAAATTAAGAATCACCGTTAAACTGAACGGGAGTTCGGGATGGTTCTAAGAAGCGGCGGGGGGCGGCGGGGGTGAAGAGGGGTGTTCCCGAGTGCATGCGTACCATAGACGCGCTGCAAACATCATTCAAAGCTCCAAAATGTATTAAATCTTCCTCATTAACACGTGAATCTATTAAAATATTCAATACGAAAGTGATATCAAGAGCACCGACAATTTTTTTCATGATTACATGTGTTATTTGTGCACGTTTCTGTGAAAAGAGGTTATGTTGACAGAGGAGATATGGTCACAAGTAAGTAAACAGTGGTTTATTAATTGTTTCCGCTATTTTGTATTTGAACATAACTAGAAATTGTAATTATGTCAATCCAATAAGATTTTATTTGTCTTTTAAATCTTGTTCGTCCTCTGTAGGCCGAGTTATTGACATGAAGCGTCGACCAACTTATTACGGGCGAATCCCATTGGTGCTAGCTTCTAAATGTTTTAACGTACTTCCTTTGACATAATGAACATTTAAAACATGATACTTAACGAATAAATAAATAAATACCAGCTGATTGATAAATGTTGTTGTCTTAATGTTGTTTATATTACAGATAAACAATCAGTTAGGGATATACCTTTTACATACATAGTATCACGTAGACCATGTTCAATTAACATAATTAAGTTAATCGCATAATTATCTAAACAGTTAAAGTCCAATTATTATCGTCAATATTTATTTAATTAGTTTGATTAACTTGAGACTATAGTACAAAGAACATATTTAGATGAAATGACACCGAAAACTGAAACGTAAGTTACTTTCGTAAGCTTAACCGTGTATTGTGTTGTGTGACGTATTGATATAATGTACAATTGCACTGCTCGCTGTAAGTCAAAATTGTAAACAAGTGGTGGTTTTTCTTCGCGAGCTTTCAGTTTCAGAAAAACGTTATAAAGTAAACTTTACGTTTTAACTCTTAAGCTTCAAACTTTTTTAAAAACGTGTATTTTGGCTTAACGATACCTGTAAAATAGTGTTTTATGGTTATGGTTTACTTAGTTAAAATAAAACTTTTAGTTTTTATTTTAGTAGCTTCAGATTTGTTTTGTTCTTATTACCTAGTCATAAACATTGATTTCATTACGTCTTTCAACTATTAATACACTCACCCCATTCATTAATCTATTATTAGACTGCATTTAAACAATTTAGATAAAGTGAGAAAACATATTACTAACGTAAGCTCTGGCTTCTATTGTATTTTTTTTCTCGCTATTGATTACTTAAAACCTTACAACTAATTTAGTTCTGTCAAGTCATAAGGTAAAATATTCAATGTAATTGTTTCATGACCAAGACTGTTCATGTTAGTTGATTTTGGCAATGAGATAAAATATTATTTTTGAAATCCAAGTATAAAATAATTTGAATGACAAAGTCTCTATTTGTGTATAATGGTCGTAGTTGCATCACTGCTGTTCATGGTCAGACCATAATAGTAACTTAACCTTTATAAATGTCAAGTTTTGATAAATAAAGTGGGATCATTCGTATTTTTTATTCAATCTATTGATGTCGAACGATACGTATACAGCGCTACGTAGTCGTCATAAAAATAATAATTGTTCCCACAGTCCCAAGGTATACTAGTTGATATAAATGAGCGTAGGTACTTGTACGTGTATCGTCATAGTTCCGTTCTATTACAATGCATAATCAAATCAATTATCCGGTGCTATAGCGTGACACCATCCCTATTACCATGAACATTGACAGCTCGCGTCAGCCTTTTTCAAAACAACACGTATAAAAATATTTTTATATTTATATATTTTTTTCTATCTCGTCCCTTTGTTATTGGATATTAAATGGGCAAGTTATTTCAAGAATGAAGGAAAATATCATCCCATATTAATAGTAAAAATACGCATAGTTATTAACTTTGTCCGCATTTTGTGAAAACAGTATAATTCAATTTAATTACAGATACTTTGATAGCCAATAGCCGATAGTGCGGAATAGTATGCTGATATATATTAAATAAAGTATTTAAATTTGGCTTACCTGTCGATGAGTGACCATCTTATTATGACGAGGTCCTATGTATTTAGGAAGGCAAGTTAAAATACGTGTGTCCCTGCTGTCTTTTGAACATCTTTGGCAGTAAATCTGACAACCATACTAATCACGGAGTATCGGGTCGTATCGGGCAACTTGGTTGAGAAGGTAGGCAGTCGCTCCATGTAAAACACTGGTAGTCAACAGCATCCGAATATACAAAAAGCCGACCCCAACTTAGTTGGGAAAAGGCTAGGAAGATGATGATGACATGTATAACTTTTTTAACAGTTTTTCATTCATAACGCAACAATTTCAAATGTTTGTCCACAGCGTCAATTTATTTCGGATGATCGGATGTTTATATATGATCGGGCGACACATTTAAACATACTTATCATATGTTTTCATTGATAGCAGTAGTATATTGACGAATCGTCGACGGGTATTTACACAACGTGATAAGACGTACGTATACTTGCGTAGTTGCTAGCGGCGAACTTTGGAAAGCTGTACGATTTCCTATGCGGTATAGATCTAGACCAGTTAATGTTATTGCTTGGGTTTCCAGCAACGTCTTTATTATGATTATTACATAGCTAAAAATCACTGTTTTATAAGTTTTAATTAGGTTTTAAGAACACATGTATTTGTTTTATGATAACAACTCTTTATTTATTAAATACGTTTCTTTACCAAATTAGATCTTCCATAATATTCATTGATTGATAATTCTCATTGTTTTATTGTAAAAGAACATTACGTTATTCAGTAAGCCCAAAAGCTCTACATTTGACTCGTGCGCTCAGTTTAGGTCTATGACGACGAGGCATTTTCCATATAGTATTATGGTCATTAAAATTAGTGCCTCATAAATGGTTTATGAGGTATGAGATAACAGAAGATGAGACAAATTAAGGAGATTTTACCTCATCAGTATACAGATAACAAACTAGGTTGTTATCAACACAAAACTTGGTTTAAATTGTTTACAAATTTATATCTAATTTGTCACAAGTCTTATTTAAATAAATAAATAAATTATAAATAGACGTAATTCTGTTTTTAGTCATGTACCTAATAATAATCTAATTGCCTATGCTTTGTATGTACAACAACAACGTATAGGTAAATCAAACACAAATCCTATCCTAACTGTGCCTACCGAAAAGCTTTTTAAGAACAATAACAATCAGTAGAAAATACACCATATTTTTTATATTCAAAATGTCAAACTCTTACAAAATATAATCATAATTAATACAAAAATGTCACGAGGAAACATAAAGGAAAGCTCTCGAACAGTCTACAACGGCAGACGCATCTGTCATCTTTATCAAGTAGTGCTCATCAAATACCGTGGTCGCAGTAAAAGCAGGTCATGTCCGTGGGCAGCAGTCGGCGGATGGAACAGGGAAAGTCACTCGAGCGTGGATAAACTTGTAGTTTCTTTTTTGCAAACGTAGCTTGCTGGGTACGCATGCGCGGGGCGCGCGATACGTCAGTGTTGCATGGAACCAACGTTCACTTCGGACGCGCGACTGGCGCTCGTGTCTATGACGGCGTTTGGTGCTTATGAATAAAGAACAAGTGTTGTGTGTTGCTCGTGTTGGATTGCGATGAGCGGGGCAGGGGTGGCGTCCCGGACGGCGGCAGAGTCCGTAACCCTGCCGGCAGAGTTCCCGGTCCGGCTGTACATGCGGGCACTCCGCCAGTATCAAAAGCTCCTTGACCTAAGACGCCTATCATCCAAAGACAAAGTAAGCATTGTCGTCACTACTTCGTTATTATTGTTCAACAAAAACGTTTTGTCAACTGTTTACTCAAGTTAATGTTATGCATGGACTTACACATTCTTGTGTTTGACCTGTCAGCTACGCATAAACAGGGCTTTTTTGTGCCGTTTTTTGACACATAGTAAATTAATTTGAGTACTCACATAAGCAAGTTTTATGTAATGCCGTTAAGTAAACATTATCTTTTGTTTGCTTTGATTGTTTTTTGTTTAGTACTTCACTCACATGAAACATTAAGTATGCTTGTATCATGTTGTCTGTACCAAGATCGAACATTTTCTGAGAATCTGGGAATCATGGATTCCCGTTTTTGGTTTTTTAATATGGATCGCCTTGACTTACAGGAACTGTTAGAATATTTCAGTTCGGTTTTTACACTTTAATCATTTATAAGGAAAATTTTAATTTGTTGATGAATAGTTTTGCTGACGTCCGTAACTTGCATGAGTCAATGTTCAATATTCAACATAAAACGGTAATAATGTATCCTTTAGTCAGAAATGGTTGGTAACTGCTTAAATTAGCCAAAGGATATGAAGGATAAATGTTTTGCGTTCCTTTTAACTTCAACATTCTACTCTATGTATCGGTCACCATCAAACGACCGTTCACTTGTCAAAATAGGCGGATCCTGACTGACCACTGCTCAAAATGTAATAAGGAAAACTAGTTAACATTCAGCGTGGCCGCATAACTCGAACTTTTCTAAAGTCAAAGCAAGTTTATCAATTAATAAGTTTGTATCAAGATTAATAAATGAGAAACAGCCTACAGATTTATAGATTTGTATGTTGATTTGGATATTGTTATTCATTTGCATTAAGCAGTTGACAATTGGGGGCGGAGCTTTTTAAGCTTATCGCGTAGTTTGATCGTGGGACAAATGATCTGTTGTATCGTTTAGCAAGTCGTTCAACGAGTGAGGTAATCTCGACCGGGCACTCGGCAGAGGGTTTTATCAGTTTCAAGGTTGTGCGCCGGCGCCGCCCACTGCCTCTAATGAATTAATTCGAAGCCAGCGATTGAATGTTTACGTCATTCAAACATTTGAATTTCAGTTTACTTAGTGCATGCTGTTCGAGTTATAGGTATTGTATTCGCTATTTGCTTTGAATTCTAAAAACTCTACTTATTATCCTCCTAAAGACTTGTGGTTCCCTGATTGACTGGTTCCGAGGTATTTATACGTTTCTATGTATAGATAGGTACCTATGCTTATAATTAAGTCAAAAATTGGTGATCTTTAAATCAATTTGAATAATATTTTGATATTCGACTCCTCGGATATGCAGAATTTCTCAACGTCGGCAATTGGTTTGAGCTAGTCTTTTCAATTTGGTTGCTACTCAAAACCAGTTCTATGACCTCTTATCAAACCGTAGCTAAATACCTAACACGTGTTTAAACACTATCTTGATAGCTACCTAGATATTAATATTCAGTGATTATGCTCTATTATGCAATTGCACTTCGAAACACGTCTTTATAATTACAGTAGCACGTGCACACAATATTACGTGTATGACCTTGCTCATAATTATTATTAATTAATTTAATTGAACTATAATATTATGTAATGAAGAACATCAATCTCTATTATTCGAGTAGAAACGCAATTAAACATTGTTCACCTCGATATGAATAAATTATAAATCAATTGATTAATCTGTCTGTTCTTTATCGATACCAACTTAAATATAATTTTGTTTTCTTTTTAATACTTGAGAGATGTAATTATGCCTACATCTCTATATAACGTCACAATTGAGTAGTACCCGTTTTCATCAATAGCTCCTAAAATTTTATTGTCTCCTAAACCAAAATTACCTCTCATAAAACTTGTGGCTGTATAAGTTTGTTCTTTTCTTGAAATTTAAAAAAGTTGTAACATAAGATGAGTATCTTTCTGATTTTAATGAGTCTTCTTTCTCTGCCGGTTCAATCATCAAATCAGCTCGACGATATCAAATTATATTAATGTATCTACCTACTGTCATTCGATAAGACATAACATTTACATACCTATAACGTTTAATTTCAATACAATTATAAGTAGGTTAATGGGTGTAAAATGCAAAATCTATTTATTTTATACACGAATCTGCGGATAGGACATTAGGATGCATCTCCGAAATGCTACTCAAATAGCTACCTTGATTCTGACCGACAGTACTATATACTTACAACTTCCGAAAATGGACACTTTTAATTTCGAAACAGAGTACGTAAGTAGGCAAGTACCTACGTCAAAGCTACTTAAAAAGTAGTGCACGGTTTTAAAATGGATCGATTTCGTGACCACGTTTGGAAGCGGATTGTCGTCATAGTAGATAAGCTTTTGTCAACTGTCAGCAAATGACAGATCGATAGAGTGGGCTCGGACAGGCTGTGACGGAGGCATCGTCCGATGTGGTGGTACAGCATAACAAACTAGAGTGACCATGAATACTAGTAAGTGTCGGACATGATATCGAAATTGAGGTTCCAGATCCGAGTTGTGGAAAGATATGCTGACCGCACGGCATAGTGTACGAATGTTGATAGCTGGCGGGCACGTCACGTCGCCTTTCCGCGTCCGGCAACTTCCTGCCGCCCGCGTGCCGCAGCGGGCCGCTTGCGCCCCGCACCAACACCGACAGTCTGCATACTGCTGATTAGACACTTCCGCACACAAGTGACGAACTCGATTGTACAACGGTTCTGTTGCCTTTTGTACCCCCATAAATAAGTAAGTAACTGAAATAGCAGTGAAGTTGCCAAAATTAATTTTCACATCAACGTATCTTACTATCAACATAAAGAAATTATTATGCAACTCAATTTGCGTTATCAGTAGAGGAATGTTATAGTTTTTACATTGCAAAATAAAATCTCCGTGAAATTATTTTTACCTTTGATGTAGATGTTTGACAAATGCAAACATACGCAGAGCATTCTAGACGGTTACTGCACAACCCGTATTTTATTAGCAGTAACTTCACAGAAAAATTTAAAACTGCTATAATAAAAAATAACTGTAACGACGATTTTTACGAGAAATCACAAAATGTGGACATTTACTTTAAAGCTTTCTATTAACAAGACCAAAAACTAATCCTATTAGTTAAAGTCAAAATACCTTTTTAATTTTATTAGTGTCCAATAACAGATTTATGATTAATGAAACACAAAAGTATTGTAAAGGGTAATTTCCAGCAATTACTTTATTAGATTAGAACACTGATTTGTCTTCGTTTAGTTAGACGGTATATTTATGGTATCATAATCCATTTATTGGATTTCTCATTATCGCAGATTAAACTCGTTTCACATGAATTGTAGAGCACCTTATGTACTTAAAATAGATATTCTGATATCTTTAGAGAACCCTCCAAAACCTGTCTTACAATCTTTAGCAGTTACTCTGTCTTGTGAACGGAACTATTTTTTATTGTATTTTTTACTACATGTTATAAACCCGAATAATTATTTATAACATGTTTTGATGTATGTTCAACTTTAATCGTATTACTGACCATATCACAAAAAGTAATATCGATCGATAACTTTTCTTGTGTACTTAAAGTATCACATTGATCTTTTTATGCCTATTTTATTCTCGTCACTGCTATGTTGAAATCATTAATTACTATGTAATTTATGCTGGTCTATTTTATGTCTTAAAATAGATCTCGTAAAAAAGTTTACATTTGCATGTACCGATCGTAAACGTCGTTAACGATGTGATAGTCATACAAACCCAGGGACATAGAGGATAATTATTATGAGCTAGTAGGTACTACTAATCAGTTTCCACACTATCTCATACACTACTAGCTATTACCTTGCTTTGGCTGTAGACTACTTCCAATAAATACATACAAATAAACGAAGGGTTTGTCTAGATGTCATATACCTATCTGGCTAAAACAACTTCTTACTCATAGCGGTAGACAATTAGAGTAACAGATGTCGTCTATTTATAAAGGTTTTCGTCATTATTCTAATTACATCTATTCTTAACCTGGTATTGTTACTATATGCGGGAGTAAGTAACAATGTATTTAGGTAATGTAAACTGTTCCACTTAATGCGGTTATTTCAGTTTTGAAGTTTTAACCCACTGAAAAATATTTTCCGTCAAAAAAATAAAAATAATTTTAAAACTTTCCGTGTGATCTCTAAATGGTCTTCTTTATTCTTGATAGGCTTTGAAAGTGTGGTTTGTTGGGTTAGCAAACATATTCTTAGCTGCAGTATTGTTCATTTGTTTCAAGTACATTATCTTAATGATGATTCAGATTATTAATGATCACGAAAAATGATCTAAGTAGTCCCCAAAAGGTCTATCCAAAGATTTAACCTGGATTTAACATATGGATATAAAGGAAAAGGTGATTGACTGACTGACACAGGTCAAACAGTTTACGTTACACATTTGAATTATTTATTAATGTATTCTGCATTGTACAATTTGTTCATACATCAGAACAAAACAGATACAACGATTACATAAGATACTACCTACCCACAATTAATGGACCTTCTCTCTGAAATACGATATTATATTTCATCATGACACATGCTAAATTGAATGGCAAGAGCTTAAATAAATATCAGTAATAAAGTCAGGCCATTATTTAACGTTGGGAGATAATACATTCATTATCCTACAAAAATAGTACTGCAATGTTTCTTGTGCGTATATTTAAACATAAGATAACCCTTGATATGATACGTATTAATGTCATTGTTGAATAAGCCGTCTGTCCAGCAAGCGGCCGACGGTCTGGGATATGACGAGCATTGACGCACACGCAACCGATTAAAGTACGGGTCAAAATCTTGTGCCGACGCTTTTATAAATAATATTTATGGGTCATTTACGGGAAAGAACAAAAAAGTTTACTGACTGAATGTTTAATAACGAATGCTTTCAGTTCCTGTTGTTGAAGACCAGCTGGTATTCAGATTCTTCTAGCATTTTGGCATCTCATTTCGTGATCAATATTATTATTTATGGGTCAAATCATTTCTTCATTTGCAAATCATACCTATTTTAACCGTCTAGAAAACTGAATGGAACAAAGAGCGAAGCTAATAATATCCCACAAAACTTTTGATTAAACAGAAGGACATATTTATAGTCAAATAAGTTCCAACACTTTTAATGCTGCGTAATTAAACAGTTTTTCTCTTTATGTTTTCTAAGCTAAAATCAAACACGTAAGCTGACCACACAGGCTAAAAAACACATGGGCAGTGTTGTAATCTTCCTAATCCGAAGTAAACGAGTAAAGCTGAAGACAAACACGGGATATCTAATATTACTTGCTGGGCTATGCTTAAAATTAGAGGTGAACGGTCTGCGATTGAGATCATATCCATAAGCAAATGGAATTAAAATAAATTCACTTAATTATTCACACAAGTTGCAAGCTCATCTGGTTCCTGATGACTAATACTTCCCCCATGAGGGCGTTATTATCATATTCGGTGACGGGGTTATTGTGCCCGTGACGTCAACATCGTACGACATCGTAAAAAAACTGCTTTGTTGTTAGATAGCTTATCGGACACATTGTTTTCCAAAAAGTATGTATTTGTTTAATATTAAAGGAATTGTTATGAAACTTTAGATAATTCTACTGATACGAAAAGCGTAGAAGTTGCTACATCACCTATGTAGTAGCAGTATTTTATTCTTTCATATTTACTTATTTTATTTTAACTTGCTTACTTTTAGGATCTTTCTATTTATTCGTGAAAATAAATTTCAATAATAAGCAATAGCTTTCCATACCTAAGCGACAGAGCCTCTTAGAAGCAGCTAGACTTTTTACCTTTCAGTTTAAAATAACAGTTTTATTTCTTAACATTTTCAACTTACAAACGCCGCGTGACGTCTGATGATACTCAGCACCTGTTTTTTGGTACTGACGTAGTTTCATACAAGGCAACCACCTTTTATACTTTGCATCTCATTTGAGAACAAAAGATAGAATAATATCAAGTTTTTACTCCGCATCACGACGAAGTACGTCAGTAAAAACTAGATTAACTCCACGAAGACTACATTAATTTAAGTTTAGCTATTTAATATACGTTCACGGCACTAGTATTCAGCACTTATCTCTAAAATATTTGAATTCATTTCGATTAAAATAGCTTAGATATCGTCATTTGCTGGCCATTAACATAATTAATGCAAGTAGTTTTTTCGCAATAAAGTATCAAGTTTATTTGCTAGTTTATATTAAGTGGGTTATTGTGAGCGGGAGCTATTTCTATGTTTATTTAATGTATGGTTTGTAATGAATTACAAAGTAGTTGACATGTTAGCCGAGTACCTTTTACATCGTTGTGGATAATACCGGAACTCATGGCGCGCCTGCACACTTCCTAGTTGGCACCTTTAACCTGAAGCGTTAACTGCAATGCCGTAAACGTGTTACATTCGATTATTTTATGCAATTTTGCATAAAATAAACATGAATATAAATTGATATTACCACCTTCAACTTTATTTAGATTATAGCTTAAGGCATTTGTAATCGAATGATGGCTTCAATGTATTATCACTATCTAAACTAGACTAAAAATAGTTCTGGTTTGAAGTGATTAATTTTTTAGACTTTGAAATATTTCAAACTGTTACAAAATCATGTAATTTCATGCATTTGCATTTATATTAGGTACTTTATCTTATTTTATGCAGTTGATTAACTGGTTGGATAATTCCTTTTTCAATTGATATTTCTGATTTTAATAACGTGTGTCCTTTACTGAAATGTCAACGAAAACATTTTTACATGTTAAAGTTCACCAAAAACATAAATGTCCGTTATTAAAAAAAAAAATCTATATAAGTACTTCGAAAATTTAACGTGAAAATTCATACTTTACAATTGTTTTAAGAAAAGTGACTTTTATGTTAAGTGACTAAATAATATATTAGAATCTTTTCACAGCTAATTAATTAAATGGACAAAAAAGTACGGCATTATATTTTATATGAAAGTAATTTCGCCAGACATTAATAAATTATTCATAATACAATGAATGAATAGAATGTGCTGTGCGTTAGAACAAATAAATACGTAAGTCCAACTTAGTTATATGATATTATTATGTAAGAGTAAATCCCCTGGTGTTACAACAATTAGTACTAGTACTTATGGTCAACGCTAATCAATCATCCCCTTGTATAATTACTGTAGGAAAATGCTACATTTTGCAAAAGTCGTTCCGTCCAAACGAAATTATTGAATTTATCTGTTCACATTATCGAATGTTTTAAAGTGGGATGATGTTAAATAAACATTTCTTACGTAATATATATTTTTTCATGTAAATGAGAACAGTAATCTAAATATAATTTTTCAAAACGGGTCATTCTCCAAGGGTTTTGAATTATCGATGTTAAACAAATGATTAATGTTGCCTGACCCTATAAGACAAAAACACGATTATTTAATGACGTCACGATCATTATTCTTCTCACTGGGGTGAGGATAAGCTAATTTATTTAAGTGTAAAAACTACTTACTGACGTACGTATTAGGTGCCACAATTCAGCAGTGGGCAAAAAGTTCTAAGCTGTAGAAGAAACGATATAGGTATGTTTTCCAATATTTTATTCTAAAAGAAAAAAGTCTGCATTGTTATGCATTTTGGATTGTACCCCACGGAGGGATTCTCATTAGACTAATAGTAGCACAGGTACAGGTACACCGCTCATGGACTCAGTTCCTCAAACAAGCCATCCGGCCCATTCGAAAAAAATAAACATAATATAGGACATAATTTTTACTCAAATTCTAAAACGGATAATTTACTTATATAATTTTTCACCCCATTAAACCATTTAGCTCGATGTAGCAAGATCTCCTTGGGCAAAAACAAGTACATTAGTTAATTGTTTTTTTTTTTTCTAAACGTACACGGCGTAGTTGTGAATGGTATGCAGTAATCACACATGCTGGTACCTACATATATGTGTGATAATATCTGTTTGTTTAGCTAGCACTGTTATTGTGCTTGCTAACTGGCAAATGTCTGCAGACTTTGCCCCGGTTGTTTTCATGTTACAATTTTAGGCAAGTATCGTGTTTTTAGCTGTTAATGAGTATATCGATCGTAATTATGACACGTCTGCATTAATCTTTTGTTATTTTTTTTCCTTAATTTTAATGTTTATAATGATGCAAGTGATATCTTCATAATATCTAGTAGGTAGGTATACGCTTCTGAAATAATATGAAAACTTTAGGTTGTGTTTCAGAATATTATTAAAATTACTCATAAAATACACTACTCACAAAAATTTAAGGATATTTTTTCATGGACGATTTTCTTATGGGATTTTCAAGAAGCTGTATCTCCAAGGAAAATGATCGCACAGCAAAAAGAAATCCAGGAAATTATAGATTCAAGATTCTAGTTTTCAAATCTATCCATGATTCTATTTTTAAATCACTAGTTTTGGAATAACACTAAAGAAATCAAGGAAAGAAAAAAATTACAGAATTTTATTCAACTTTGGAAAGCTACAAGTTCATAAAAATTTTTTTTTTCTTTATCTCACTCCAAAGCTTTTTTTGAAAATTTTATGCGCTTTCATTTGATGTAGCCGGTTAGTTTGTACGATGATTTTCCAAGGAATTATTGTCAATCAAAGCAAAAACGATCTCGTTCACTTTGTTTATCAATAACTCTGTAAATAATAATTGAATAGAAAATCTAAGCAGAGTTTTGAAATCTACACAAAATTTCCAATAAGGAACCATGGATAGATAATGGCAGTACCACTTTTTTTGGAGTAATATCTTCGTTTGAAAAAAGGTCAACGAATGACATATTCAAGGATATTTGGAATACTTGCTGTAACTTTTGATGCGATGGCTGAACGAAGGATATCGGAGTAAATTTTTTAACTTTAAGATATCCCGGAATATCCCTGAGAAATTCAAACCACTGCGATTTGTTTTTCTTGATGTTCGGAGGCTTTAAACTTTCAGCTACCGCAAAAAATG
>NWSH02000560.1:6111209-6123563 GCA_002382865.2 Heliothis virescens
ATTTCTTTAGTGTTATTCCAAAACTAGTGATTTAAAAAAAGAATCATGGATAGATTTGAAAACTAGAATCTTGAATCTATAATTTCCTGGATTTCTTTTTGCTGTACGATCATTTTCCTTGGAGATACAGCTTCTTGAAAATCCCATAAGAAAATCGTCCATGAAAAAATATCCTTAAATTTTTGTGAGTAGTGTATAAAACCAAAAACTAACAAATCCTACTTCAAATAGTATAAGCAGCTTATCCCGCTTTAGGTAGTGTTTATTCGTACAGAGGCCATGTATTATTAATTTGATGTTTTGTAATGCTCTGGCCGTCTGTTACCCCATTACGTAACGGGTTTACACGAAGGACATGATAAGTGTACGTGCTCGAACGAATAAACATCACCTCCGTACTGAAACTAAAAAACCACATACATTTTACAGTAGGGAGAATAAAGTTACTTGTATTTGTACAATGCTATAATTCAAATAGTTCTGCGTCAGTGGAATAAAACAATGTGGCGATAATTTTATAGGTACACTCGTAAATACAAGAAAATTATTGCTTGATATTTTCAATAAGTAAGTTTTACATGAACGGTATTTATTAAAAAATATAAGAAAAGAGTTTTCTTTTCTAAGAAAATGTTTTTATACGAAAGCAATACACCGAAATCTTTGCGAATTTTTCCTTGATTCCTATACGTAGTGGTATGATAGGTGCCCTTATTTGCCACAATTTTCCTTTTATTATCAGCCCATGAACGTCATTACGGCTTTCGTCCTGAAAAACTTTGACGCGCTAAGGGCTTACTCATACAAAAATTACACATGAGTTATTAGATTTTACCTCAATGACTGCACTGTTCATGGCACCTTTGCTCACAAAATCGATTATAACTCTCTTATGTACCCGAGTACCTACCGGTAATCCATTTCTTCGATTTCCCATTTAATTCGTCGAGGAGCAAAGTCAATGCTGTAATATGTATCTCAAAACCAGTTTTACATCGACACCTGACTTATCGAATACTGATAGTTGATAAACACCGTCTTATTATGCAGTTGGCATGTTTACTAGCTTCCAAATATTTTACAGTATGAAACGTGTACGCCTGTAGAGAAGAAACAATTTTAGGGACAAAAAATGCGAATAAATATTTATGGGCTTCAAGTCAATAAATTTAAGACTGAGTTTCGAAATGTTTTGTGAATAATGTGGATATAGGTGACGCAAGCTCTAGCCTTGTGGATGCGCCCCATTTCACAAGCACTCCGGCGCACACACAGCGCGCCGCACGATTGTGATATACTTACAAATGTACTCGCTGTTACTTTACAAACATGATACTCAATATTCATGCATGCTTATCTCAGCATCGCTTCTTAACTACTTCATTATCTTCAACAAAACATCACGATGTTAACTCATAATAAAGGCATTTGCCGCCTCTTGCATTCTAATGCTGGGGTGCACCTAACTCGCACATCTGAAGGTCGGCTAATATGCGTAAATTTTGTAATCTCTTAGTTTCCGATCACGTCCATGTCCAATATAATCAGAATTACAATAACCAACAATTTTATCACATTAACCAAGTCCTTGAAATAAATTGTAGTCTCTGTACACCATAATGGCATAAATGGGCATTATGATCACAAATAGAAATATGGAAATTAGTTTCTTGTTAATTATTATTTTAAAAATAAACTAGAGTTATCACACAGACTATAAATTGTTTTAATAGTCTTAACGCATATAATTCATACAAGCTTACATTATAATGATGAAGTTATTTGAATGTGAAAATAATGATAAATTAGCTGATGGAAGGACTAAAATAACAATCGTACAACCAGATCGTTTATGTATTACTTATCCATTGAAATCACAACCGCATTGGCACACCATCGTATTTTTTATTCCACAAGGTTCGCGAACCTCTTCTATGCCTTTGAAAAAATATTACAATTTGGAGTGAGTGAACTTCGATTCACAAGGTTGTATAGTTTTAGTAGTACTTGACATGAAAATATTCATTTTTTTGACATGAAAATATTAATTTTTGAAGTGAAAACTTCTTTAGCGGCGTTGAGCACTTTTTGTATGGGGAAAAATATATAAACTCGCGACAGGTATCACGTGACCGAAATGTGAAACCCGACATCGTGAAACCCGACATCGTGATACCCGAAATCGTGAAACCCGAAATTCTATAGAAATTCCGTAAGTACAGGTCGGTAAGATATTTTATGACGTTTCAAACATGTGAAATTTGACAAGTGTCAGGCTTAGTAATTATCATTTAAAATCATAGATGGAGTTTGGGTTTTTATTTTTATAAAATGTAATGGTGCCGGAGTATCTTTATCCAGGCCACAGCAATAAACTCAAAATATATATATTTGAATAATTTTAGCTCAACCAGAACCCTCCAAATCGAGGATAGACATGTGAGAAAAAATGTGTTGCGCCATCTATAATTTTTCAAAGTCAAGTAGTTAGCCAAGTATGAAAGTACGAGTATAGTTTTTATTCTTCAAAATCATAGATGGAGTCGTGCTTAAATTTTGATTATTTTAATCGTGTTGGGGTATGTGTTGGGGTATCTTTAGTTTACCTTCCAGTACAGTCATAGGGACAAAAGATTTTTTTGAGAAACTCTCAATATTGAGGGCAAGTGATGACAGTAAAAAGTAGTTGTGCTCTTTCTTCATTCCGTAATCTCAAAAAAATATTAAAAACGCATAAAGTTAATATTCATGTTTTCACTTCTGCCAGCACTCCCGGAGTGCAACCCGGTGTTTTTTTTTGACATGGTAGCTTACGAGGTTAGAGCCGCTCACGGGTACGGTAAACCAGAAAAGATAGAATTTAAATGAGAGTATTAGTATTTCTCAATCAAATTATCCATAATCGTTAATCGGCGATAACGTGTTTGTAAATATCACTTGTATAATTGCGTATCTACTCACTAGCAATGTTGCCACGCTCGTTAATTTTTCGACAGAATTATCTTGGCGTAAGTGGGCGAGACTAACTAGCCGCTAGACAAACAGACGAATACTGAGTCTGAAGGCATTATTAACACATTTATCTTTGTATGAGCTAGTCAACAGGATATCTTGCAAGGATATGAAGTACGAGGATGTCAGGATATTCGCAGTTTCCCCCTTCCGCGATGTACCCTGAATTTTGATATACTGTATGAGCAGAAGTTTGTTGTCATATTGAATTACTTATTTTACATTTTGGCAAGCGTAGTTTCTTTGTCCATTGGCAAGGAAAATTTTAGCATTTGATTTAATAGTGCTCGGAATCGGAATTAAGAATGAATCCTACAAGACTTAAGTATTAATATTTCGAGGGTTTTCTTGAAAGAAGGATGATTTTATTTTTTACTTTACCTAGGTGAAGCTGGCTGGATACCGCAAAATAATAATGTTATTAACACGAAAGTGCTACAAGAAAATATAGCGCATCCATCGCTTTACACAGCGAAACATAAGAATGACTAAAGTACAAGACTTACTGACTCTCAAGATTTCTAAAGAAGAAAAATATCTATTACATAATAACTTGTTCTTATAGTATTTACATAGGGAAATGAGCAAAGGATATTGTAATGATAAGTACTTATTCGTCACCGTGTTTTTCCCATATGTTTGTCAACTTTTGAAAAGAGTTTTGTCTGAAAGTGCATTTAGCGATGAGTGGTACATGACGATCTCTTTTGTCTTAATCGTCTATGAATTAAGTTATGTATGCTTTTGCTTATGATCTTGATGTAACCCTTAATGATCTGTTATGACACCCTCGAGCAATAACATCTATTTTTAGCTACGACTCACACGTGATGGTAGTATCTCGTAATAACATGTTTAAGACCTTTAATTAACAGAAAAAAAATGGGGTTTTGTGTCGAGTTAATTTTAGATTATATAAATCTAAATGATAGACTATGAGCATAATTTATATAGGTACATATTATACAGATTATTTAATCATGAAGTAAAGGGAGATTAGAGCTTAAATTATTCGCATCCTTGCATACCACTGCGTCGTTTACTCTTGTGCAACTAATTATAAAGTGAGCAAAGGAGTTATTAAGCAAGGTGTAAAAGGTACTTTGTCATCTGCATGACTAAGATAACTAATAATTCTCATAGTTACGTCCCCGTGCGTAATAATTAATATGACTGGTCTGACGGCTCGCATTCATTACTGAGAGTAAACGTAGCGGTGTTTTACAAAGAATGCTACTACTCAACTTTGTGCAGGTACGGAAACATGTGTTTGTATGGTTTTTTTGTCGATGGGAAATCTTCAGCATGACCCCTTCTGCTATGGGTGACAGCGTGAGGCAGTGTCAGACTTTTACTGACTAAAACCCACCGTGTTCCTTCGGGAGCCCTTTGTGTGCCAGGGCCGCGGTAACTCTTTCGAACAACCCGCAGCCCCGCGTATGGGGTTACCTCTGGAACTGCTGAACAAATAATCTTATATTTTTGAAGATCAGATAAGATGATTATAGATAATAAATTGAGAAAATAATATACTTGATTTGTTACACGTTATAGATTATTCACCTAATTTCATCTGTAAAATATTAATATTCATATGTTTTAAGCATTATTAACTTCGATTTTTTTTCTTAACTATTGTACTGACGCAGTTACTGACAACGTCAAATATATAACAAAAAACCTTGAGCCAAGAATTCATATTTTTAGAACTTAATTAATATAAGCTCCAATAATAATATAAACGAAGGCTGTAACCATAATTATTATATTAATAATAGACGTTAACATTTTTACTGTTGTTATTTATCGTTTGTCGTAGTTTTCTCACGAACATAATGTCAAGAAAATAACGTAAATTATGACACAAAATTACAGCAATTGTATAATGAATGAAGATGAACACTATCATTTGTTTTTTATCAATATCATACCTACTATCGTAATTATTTTTAATTGAAGTCACATAAATATTTAACCACAAATTCAATCAGCATAGGTACTTCAAATCTTAGGTATTATAAGAGCAGGGGGCTTTAACGAGTCAGAAGTATTTTGTCTTGCCACAACCAACATTTTAGTTCCATTAAAACAATAGTTAGTTCTATTTCACCTACCTCGTTGGTCTAGTTGTCGCATAGGCGGCTGCTGATCACGAGGTCTCGGGTTCGATTCCCGGGACGGGCCGAAATCGCTTTGTGGGTTTTAGAAACTTTCATAAAGCAGCCCGGAGTTGGAAGTTGGTGATTGATACACCCGTGCATCGGAGAGCACGTTAATGTCGGTCCTGCGCCTGATCTCTCGCCGGTCGTGTCGGATTGCCGTCCCATCGGGTTATGAGAGTGAGGGAATAGGGAGTGCACCTGTGTCTGCGCAAATGCTTGTGCACTATAATATGTCCTGCGCAGCTGGCTGATCTCCTTATATGAGAACAGCCGCCGTGGCCGATAATCGGCTAGGACGCCATTAGTTCTATTTCGCAGAATAATAGTAAACTACATATCTCTAAGAATGATTCATCGTCCCGCACCACGTACGTACTCATAAAATTCAATGCTTCCTCTATAAGTAAGTCAACAACTTTGCTTGGCTCGTAAGCAAGCCCTATTATTGATTAAAACTATTTAAAACCCATTGGATCCGAACAAACAAATAGGATTATTTTGAAATAATATTTGTACCATAAATATTTTCTACACAACGCAAAAGCGGAGTATTAAACCCATTAAATTAATTTGAACCACAAAAAAACTACACAAGTTTTTTTTCCCTTCGATAAAAAAATCGTACCTATTTGTGGAACTAGAATAGTACGTACAAGGTGAAACAAATATGTAAATTACGTATAAATTGTATACAAAGTTAAATAAAACAATTACGTTCCATCCTGCCTGAAACAAGAAATTCTGGGGATTATTCAATGTCATGAATATTCAACGATAAGAGGACTCGCCAGAGTATTGTCAATAGCGTTGAAATATTTCATACATAGTACTTGCGCGTGCGTAGTAGATGCTTGAAGATACTCATGAATATGTATAGTTCAATGCTGATGTCCTTTGACTTTCATCTCCCCAAGAAAAAAGTCTATGAATATTCGGTGAATTGATACTTGGTAGCTATTATTCAAAACGGTTTCAGTAATATTGAAGGTTGAAAAAATAGCTTGATATTTAATAAACTGCATTTGAGCATCCACATGGTTGGTGTTACTGACTTGACAAGGAAAAATTCCATATACCTTACTCACATCTGAGCATACCTACTTAGAACATACGGAAAACGTTGCCATTTTCAGCCGGGATTCTTGCGTCACTTTCAATCTTCAGACTTGAATACTCGTGCATTCATTTTGATCCAATAGATGAATTAGTGGAAAAACTCAAGTTTTTATGATCGTGTGTGCATCTGTGCAGTGCCTTGGCCCTATTAGCCGGCCTCATTTATCCTCAAGCCATGGTGAGCTTATCTTCCGCTACAGACCACACTTGGCCTGTTATTTTGTATTCGCAAGCACAGATTTCCGCTTGCCGATATTATTAACATTTGACCCCGAATTTGTTGAGTATTGTCCAACAGTTTGTGCTAACCGGCTGTACAATATACATCTAGACATACTAATTTTAATGTTCTGTATCGATTGATTTATATTTAAAGAGTGTTCTAGCACGTTCCGTAGATTATTTGTTGGTAATTTTTGACATGGTTGAGACATAATTGGTTGATTTGTTGCAGAAAACCGCAGTCTAATAATAGCTTTAGCTCTAGGCCGATGACTCAAAAACTTTTAAAATCTAAACATAAATGTGACTACATACAGATACAGTAAGGGCCGAAGCAATCTTAAACTCACGACTTTACAGGCCCCACGCCGCTGAGGCAAGGCTGTGCATCTACCTAGCCACTAAACTTATTCAGTTATTTTCAAAACAAAACAAGTAGTAAAGAAACAATTACGCAACTAAATTTAGCTCGTGGCTTATGAGCTTCTAGTCATTCGTATGATATGATTATGGTAATTCGTTAGCTATGGGCCATGCCGCCTGGCTCGTATGGTATGCGGCGTGCCTGCGCGGCCGTTTCCTATGGCTAACGGCCTATTGTGAAACTTTTGGGACATCTGTTTACTGTCTGTCTTCATAACATTACGAAAGATTTACTTAGCATTGACACGTACATATACGTAAGTAGAATATTTACCTAGAAAGGGACATGCGAGTGCGTACAAAACACAGGTGTTTTAACAGCGCTTAGAAAGACGTTATGTAGTGGTTAAAAACTCAGGTTTGTTAATTACAGTTACAAATAAAAACAGAACACGTCACTATTCAGTATGGATGTACTTATGTAATTGAGTCATTAATATGTTAATACAATATTAAGTAGGTAATTACGTAAATAATCTAATTTAATGCTTAAAATCTAGCCTTGGAACTTGGCTTCAAAGAATTAAAACCGCATTTAGTGCCCTTTAGGACAGTTACAAAACTTAAGATACATTGTAGTGCAAGTAAAGATGAGTCATAATGCGTTACGGTTTATAACATTTATTACTAAGACAGGCGAGCTGCGCCGGGGCAGCTGAAACAACAACCACACCTGCGCAGAACCAAACACCATCCTGCGTCATGTGGGTAATTTCGACAGCGCAACCACGCCTGCTGCGTTCAATAACATTATCTATATTCATTCAGTTAAAATATTCATAGATGCTACACATAGACAGTACAAACTTGACGTGAGTGGACACCTCACGTGTCACATGCTTCAATGAAATTCATTGTACATTTGTAATTTGCATAAATAGTAAAATTTATAATATTTATGTCTTCTTTTAAATATCGAACTGAAAATTCGATGTTACTGAAACTTTTGAGATGCTCCCCGTTAAAAAATCTTGATGCTTTGTTCCTTTCCTCCGATTCAAAACCACTATTTTAAAACCCATTCGTTTAATTCAAATAATATTTTCTATTTGAGTTTGTTTGAAACGTGTGCAAATACAGGAAGAGCGATAAAACGGGTTCGTTAGTCACGTGACTTACCTGAACAAAGACTGTATTATGAGCGTATTGCGATAATTAGTAACACTCGATTAGGATAAGGGAACACGAGACTTAGGAAATGGTAATGAGCAAGCGAAACAATAACTATTATATACTTACTTACTTTAAAACTTGTAATTTATTTGTCCTCTACTGGTACACGTCCACCGAACATTTAGTATTGACTTTGGTTCTCGACAAATTCTGAAATAAAAAAAATCTAAATTGTACAAAAATAAACGTTGCATAAACAAACACGTTTGTCAAATGTAGGTAACATAAAATATGCCATGAAGTGCGTATACGCATGAACCAGTGGCATTTCGAATCCATTAAACATCATAACGATTTCATAAAGGTTAACGTACTACAATGAACTACTTTCAACGCTTTACTCGATTTATTAATAAACCTGTTTACCTGAGAATTTTATTCATGGGAAGTTGTTTATTAATAGTCAAAGTAGAGCCTCACATAATATCTTGGTAATTGCTATTACAGGACAGAACAAACGGCAAATATGTTGCTTAAATATTATCTTATCGTTTTCAATGATGAAATTGTATTGAGCGTGTCTAAGCTAGAGTAAACTAATGTTCTATTAGCTACTGTTAAACATATTTGATTTGGACATAACAAGCGCTAACGCCACGACCAGACTGCGGGCGCTTCGCAAACATTGGAAAAGTACGGGAGAAGGCTGGCTCGACTTGCACGACTTTACCTACTAGGTGCCTAGTACCAAAAGTTCGGTTCAAACTGGATTACAAAAATATAAATACCTGATAACATTTGCAGTTAAAACAACATTACACATGAACTGTGATTAGATAAAAACTGGTTTTGTTTTATTTTTGGTAAACAAATTGTGTTTTACAAAACTTATTTCACTGTTTACAGATTTTTTTAAAACAGGGTAACGAATGAATAGATTTCCACTAAAATCTGATTATGGACAGAATGCTTAAGATATAAAGCCAGAAACGAATAAATTATTTGTTAACTACGCCAATGAGAAGCAGATACATCTGTAAAGTAGCTGCCTAAGTGTTACCTATTGGTTTTACGTTTACTTCCATGAACATACCTACTTCTAGAACGAATTATGAATTAATATCTTATATACCCTATACTAAATCGTTCAAAATGTTCAAAGAATATAACAGAGTTAAATATATGGCACGGTTTACAAATACAACCTTTACCTAATCTCGGCGTTTGGTAACAGGTACCTACCTATATGAAGTCAATGAACAACCCTTTCAATAATTATTATAGGTAATAAATTTATTTCGTTCAGGTTTTTCTTTTTAAAACAAAAATAGCACATCCGTGTGCTTCACCTTTGCGTTCAGTGATTAAATAATAAAGGGATTTATTTGTAGGTGATCATGAACAAATTGACGCTAAAAGCGATTTCTTTCCAGTTTCTGTAACATTCCATGAAAGTGTTCATGGGTAGGTACATCATCAATAAATATGCTCTGGACTAAATTACCCGCACCTCTTGTATTAATTGCTCTTGCTTTGCTCCATAAGATGGTAAACAACCAAAAAAGTATTTTAAAAAGTCAAATTAAGTTATTTAAAAGCAAGAAAACACAAGTTCTCTTCTGCATAAAATCCTTTTATAAAATAACTTTGCATGGCAAGATGTTTACCACTTAACACAAAAGCAAATAGCTGAGTGACAGATATTAAAGGGGAACTGTGTAGGAACATGAAAAGTAGCTCTATGGTAATTTCGGACAATTACTAGTATCGTTATCTAATAATAGAATAACTATCTTACTTTTATTTTACGTTTATGGCGTTGTTTTTAACGTTGTGCTTTTTTGAACCAGCCAGTGACGCAGACTCGTACAGTTCTATTTTTGTTAATGGCTCTAACTTTGTTTTCGTTTATATTTATATTTTTTAATTGCTGAATACCAAGGCCAGATCCTCTAGCTGAAGAAGTGCGTATGATATTAAAAATGAAGTGTATGTCCACAGATTTCTTTTTAATCCAACGCGTGCGCGTAAGTGAGAAGTACGTGCTATCATTTGTTTCGATCCGCGATTTATGTTGTACTATCGTGTGTTAGCGATTAATTGCAATATTCGTAGTAGATTTTTTGATTGCATGCTTGTATCTAATATTTTAAAAGACTGTCCCCGTGCTACGCACGCAACTACGCAGTGCTACGCGGCTACGTATGAGTATGCATAGGGTGTTGAGATATATTTTCGTTTTTTAGAAGTATTTAGTAAAAAGGCTAGGTAGGTACTGAAAAACTTTCAGTAACTTTTGTGTTCTTTTATTCATCACATCCGTTGCTATGAGTATGCCTCAAAGAAAAATATGTTTTGACCAAATGGAATAATACACCTTATGCAAGATTTTTACAATACATTCATGTTATGTGTGTGGTGTACACACATAACATGAATGTATTGTCAAGTAACTAAAGGGTATACTTAATATTTTTTAATGTTTCGCTTTAACGTTACAAAAGACTGCAATATGAGATCTATGTAAACGGACGACCTCGAGACATGCCTACATAAGAGCGCATTAAGTCCACGCGCCGTCTATGCACTTTAATGCATCCAGGGATGCCGTACCAGGAATTAGTAGGTATAGAATCATAGATCAACATGCTCTAGGAAAATGTAGGAAGAAATTAGCTTTTTTTTGTAGTTTTCCCACTAATTACACTAGTCTACAGCATTTTTGCCACAAAGATGAAATATATCATTTCTTGTAGTTTATTTGATACTGAATCGAAGTCTAGAACATAAAGTTGCTCTATTAGCCCGGAATATGGAGATATACCATTCTTATAGTGCTAAAAATACGTTTTTTAGCGATATTTGATGTAATTGTTTAAGGACAGCAAAATTTTCTGGAAATTTCTAACGAAAGCATCATATAGTGCTACTCTTCCCGATGCCAACCCATTTTAATTTCTAACGCTACGAATTTTCATTGTCATACTATAATGTTTTCAGCTACGGTAGTTCGATCTTCCCTATATTCTATTTGGCCTATTAATATGAAAAAACTCCACTGTTGGCATATCTTAGGAAAGAAAACTCGTAAAAATATAAATTAAAATGGATTTAATGCGGGGAAAGTAGTACTATATGATGCTATATGTAGAAATTACAATAAAAATTGTCTGTCCCCAAAAAATTACATCAAAAAGCTTTAAAAATTACATTTTTAGCACTATAGCAATGGTATATCTCCATATCCCGAGCTGATAGAGCAACTTTATGTTCTGGACTTCGATTCAGAATCAAATAATCTACAATAAATTATATCTTTCACCATTATGGCAAAAAAAAATTTTTTTTTGTTGGCCAGTGTTATTTAAAGTAGGATCCCCAGCATTTGTGCAGTCTCGTGTCGACCAACGTGGCCGTTTTACAAAGAACTACATTTTTTTTTATCTTGTTTGCGATTTCTAATACGTGTGAACCCTAAATGCGGTGCAGTGGGACAGTGCAGCGACTAGCAATACTTTAACGCAGCGACCCTGACCTGACCTCTGGTAGGGCAAGGTGGCCTGTTGTTCTCGTATTCATCTCTCCCCGTGTGATTTATTTTAATTCGTTAAGTGTTTTTCCCTCAGTATTTTTCAACAATTTTAGCCGTCTGGTCGCATTTTTGTACGCAAGTCTCAAACTAAAATCTAGAAAATTAATTCGATGAACCGCGTACGTTCAATACTACTTAAACAATGCGCGGAAAATCTAACCTCTTGACCCGGACATAGCTAAACTTCTTTGACATAAGTATATGAGTGACATGGAAATACCATAAATCTCATGAAAAATACTTCATTAGCCGTTTGTATACGTCAAGCTATGTACAGTTTAATTTCTTACCTTGCCATAAAGTTATTTGATTTCCAATTTTTAACCGACTTCCCAAAAAGGAGGAGGTTCTCAATTCGACCGTATCTTTTTTTTTTTTTTTATGTATGTTCACCGATTACTCGAAGATGGCTGGACCGATATTCAAAATTCTTTTTTTGTTTGAAAGGGTGTTCTTCACAGGTGGTCCCATGGTAAGGAGACCAGGATCTGATGATGGGATCCTGGAGAAATTGAGAGAACTCTTCAAATTTCGTACGCTTTTTTACGTCGATGACACTATAACAGTCGGCCCGACTGTCACTGTGGGTGGGTATGGGTATTAAAGATATAGTTTTATTTTAGAGCCGAAAACTGAAAAGCATAAAATAAAAAAACTTTTTACAAAAAAAACAAAACCGACTTCACAAAAAAACACTGAAAGGGATAAAAAAAT
>NWSH02000560.1:6126459-6193866 GCA_002382865.2 Heliothis virescens
AAAAAAACACTGAAAGGGATAAAAAAATAAAACTTTTCACATGGCTCTAGAAGTCGGTGGCAAAATAAACACATTCAACAGACCTGCAGACACCGACTTCTAGAGCCATGTGAAAAGTTTTATTTTTTTATCCCTTTCAGTGTTTTTTTGTGAAGTCGGTTTTGTTTTTTTTTTTTGTAATATATTATAACCTGAGTAGTTAATATTGTTGAAATTACTGTTTAACGGAGAACACGGGTCGATTTGTACTGGCAATGGGAAATATCTTAGCTAAACAAAAGTGTTTGTATACATCGAGGCTATTGACTTTTGGAACTGTATCATCTTCTGACATCGTGGCATTTAGATTGCATCTGATTCGCTTGATGTAAACAATATTTTGATATCGATCTCTGATCAGATTTGTCACTTGATGCTCTATTAATAAATATATTGTTTTTATTCGAGTATTCGTATCGATTTCATCGGTATCACCCACGAACCCATAGCGTGCTTATTGCGATATTACAACACCATTGTGTCACCTTCAGTTTTCTCTTCATCTGTGTATTTAATTTATTGCAATACTTTATAGATCCAGTAAATAATGTATACACCTGTACATTTTTTATGACGCACATAATTAAAAAATATTTGCTTAATAAATGCGCTTATGCCTGAGATCAATATAAAAAGTATTACAGGTTTTTATACTTAGCGTTTTTGCGACACAGTTTTACTCGTTGTGTATTTACAAACTAATAGAATACATTAATACCAATTAGTAGGTATGTACATATGTTCATTGATGACTAAAGGACTTAACAGTAATTAATGTAACGTCACTGAATTCCTTAACAATATCTGTCCACCGGTATTAAGAGAAAGTCGGTCTGCTGCAATGTCAAGTCTCTCTACTTATAATATTTATACCTATTAGAGTTAGTTAAAATCCATAGTTTTTTTTTTCAAAATAGGTACTTACCTAATACCTCAGTAATAGAAATTGTTTATTTAATCGTAAATAATCGTAATAAAGTTTAAATTTTCAAGATCTTATTTTATTTTTTAAGCGCTGTCATAAAATGAGCGTGTAGGAGTTGTTTTTTAGAAAAGAAGGATTGGCGTGTGTCTCGAGAGAAATAAAAAACTTTCACGTCCAACGTAACTGATGAAAAAAGTGACAATGATCTTTTAGAGAAATCTGCTTAGTTGCAGATTTCCGGAGTCATAGGTCTAGAACATATAAAAACAAGCATAGCTGGTGTCATGCCTTGATTATCTCTACTAAATAATGCGTACAATATACAGGAGTTAGTTGTGAGGTCTACTGCACTTTCAAAGTTCAGCAACTTTCTTCACATAATTTCAATTTCTTCATTGTTCTATTCACGTCAGTAGGTTATCGGTCTACCTTAATACATATTATATTAGGCATTATTTCAATTTAATTGTATATATTTTGTTATTACGTAACCAAATATAAATAAGTACTGTACACCAATCAAAGAATTCAACGCATCACCTTCAAGTTTTTGCTTAGTGCGTCACAATGTTTTGAACGATAACATCATTTAATTATCCACCGACTTAGATATCAATTTAAAATGAAAACTCGTTTAGCACTTTAGAATGTATCTAATTAATTTAACGTAAATGACAGTGGTTAGGACAATGCACGTAATTAGTAGGCATGAAATGTTGATGGTACGTCACAATTAGGAGCTAGGCGGGTCGTGCGCAGTGCGCGCTCGTGCCTGCCTGGATGACTGTCGTCATTTGTTTGCCCGACATGCGCGTCTTCCTTCCCTCTGCGTCACAAAGTAAGGACATACATAATGACGTCATATCTTCAGGCTTACTTTTCATGACTATTCGGAGTTTTACATAGGCAGTTCGTTTTATGTTTAAGAAATGAGCCATTTATGACAAACAAGATTTGGTTCTCACGCAATGTTTATGTATCAATAGGAAGCCGATAAAAAATGTTTGAATAATTTGAACGAGGTTTTATAGGTATATTATCTATTTCTTTTTGTGGGAACTAATGTGTAAATTAATCTCGGTAGTTCAAGAAAACGTCAAATTCCTCTAGATATCAATATGTGATACAGTTGGATACTTAATTAGAATATACAAACCGTTACACCCGATTGACTGTACATACAAATAACATTAAATATTTTATGATACTTACTTACTCACAAAACTGCATTTGACTACATTAATAATGTGATTTGATAACTCAAAACAACTTGGCAAAATATTACTTTTCTTAAAATAAGACTGTTCCACAGAGCCACTTGCGGACACAGTTGTGGGAAAACTTGAAAAATACGAACATATGAAATATAGACAAGTAGATCTGAAAAATACATAATTTATATGGAGAATACCTATGCATACATTGTCTGGAAGCTAGGCATAGGATTTGTGGCGCCATCGCCGAGAAACTTACTCTGTAAAAAAAAACTGTAAAAAACGTTTTATTGCGCAATAAAACGTTTTTTACAGAGTTATTTAATTTGTAAGAAGTTTCGGAGTTAAACAAGAACATCAGAAATTACTTTGTGGGATATTATAACCGCCAATCATAAGATCACGCCTCATATTGAATGTTAACTTAGGTAAAACATGAAAAAACCATTTTATATTTGAATTTCCCGCTTCTAGTCGTCGCATTCACCTTAATGTTTAAAATTTACCTAGTTCACGTACACTCAGTAAGTGTAAGATAGTAGGTATTCCTTACCCCTTAACACTTGATGAAACCAGTGGCACTTACATGAAAATATATCTACTAACTACCTACCTAAGTCATTGTCACCCACAGAATATAAAAGTAAACTTCAAAAATAAAATATGTTTTTGGAATTAAGAATATTTTCAAGTGAACATAAGTGTTATGTCAGTACAATGACTGATTTTTGGGATTCGGAAGCAGTTAACAACCATAATAAACTTACAACCTTGACATCAATATTTCAGTAAGCACCTATTCTAAGATTCGAAACAATTAGGCTTAACTGCCTAGCTAAGTACCTACCTATATGTCTTTAATATCAAAGAGTAGGATAAAGAAAACTAATGTTAGGTAGGTACTCATACTTTGAATTTCATGCACCTTCCCCACAGTCCGATAAATCAATGCAGTTCACATTTTGTGAAAAATAGAGGCGCTAGGAAAACAGGCTGAGAAGAGCGCGCGGTGCGGCGAGCGGGCCGCGGCGCCTACGTCACGAGAAAGCCGAGGTCTCTATAAAACAGACGGCGTCCCTCCCACTTACATCACACGCTGGCTAGCAGCAGTCGATAGCTTACGCTCGTTCGCTCGCTACCCGCGCTCTAATTGTTATATCGCTCATTCGTGTTCGCGCCTTCTACGCACACACTCGTACGTCATGACCGTCACCAGCAAGATGAACAGTGTCTCCCGCCAATCTGTGCTGAGTCGCCTCGGCCCTGGCGGGCTACTCTACGCTGCCAATAAAATTTTAGCGGTACGTCATCGAAATGTGCTCAGTGCTCGAATACTTATGTGAAAGTGAATATTTCGTCAGTGTTCCATGGTGTGTGACAAGGTGTTTAAACGTGTGTTTTCGTTGTCCTCAGGTCGCAGTGCCTGGTAAAGAGGAGGAGCGCTGGCGCAGCAAAGATGAAGGTGCGCTGTTTAAACGTTGGCGGCGTACCCCGTCCACTGTTGAAGCGCCCGCTTCTACTCCGGCACCCACTGCACCCACCCCTCAACCCTCCGAACTACTCAAGTTCTTAGCTATTGTGAGTATTTAAACTTTTTATTAACTATAAAATAAAATATTAGTATGTAATAATAAAATCAAACAATAAAATAAAGTTTTAAAGTTAAAATAACAAAGAGTTCCTATTTATAGTTTTAAAGCCATTAAAAAAATGTTATTGAACTCAGTACTAAATTCATAACTGATTTTGGATAAGTTAATAATAGTTTATTTTTTTTGTTACAGAATGCATTGGAATTATCAGCACCCGCATCTGATGCGTTGCTGAAATCTCGCTCTTCGGAATGGTTCCAACTGGCTGGCCATCCCGGCTCCCTGGCGCCCGCGGGCCCAGGGACCGTGTGGAAGCGCCGCGCGGCCGGGGACCACCCCAACCACAACCCCGAGCGTGATGCCTACGAAGCTCTCGCCGCCTGCCCGCACATGCGGTCCGCTATCCCGAGATACTACCGCGAACTGGAATATGGTGGCGAGCGATTCATAGAACTGCAGGACTTACTGCACGGCTTCAGAGATCCTCACGTCATGGATGTCAAGATGGGCACACGCACTTTCCTTGAAGATGAAGTTAGCAATGCTCGTGCTCGTACCGACCTTTATGAGAAAATGGTGCGTTTGGACCCAAAAGCACCCACCGAAGCTGAACACGCGGCTCACGCTGTCACTAAACTACGTTATATGCAATTTCGTGAACAGCGGTCTTCTTCAGCTGAACAAGGCTTCCGTATTGAAGCAGTGAAGGTCCCAGGACAACCACCCCTCACCGACTTACAAAAAGTGCGCGAACCTCAGCAAATCGCAAACACTGTGGCGAGGTTCCTGGGAAATAATGAAAAGGCACGACGTGCCATTATCACTCGGCTCCGCGAAATCAGAGAGCTTTTTGAAAATTCAGATTTCTTCAAAACTCATGAAATCGTCGGCAGCAGTATATTTATAATTTACGATGATGAACGTGTTGGCGCTTGGTTGATCGACTTCGCTAAAACTAGAAGCGTACCAGAAGGTCTCCGCGTTGACCATCGCGCGGAATGGCAACAGGGCAATCACGAAGAAGGTTTTCTTTATGGCTTGGATAGACTCATAGACACTATAGAAACTGCAAAACTTCCTACGCCAGGCGATGCAGCAACGACAGAACCGGATGTATCACGTTGAACACAACTGGCGAGAGACCCTGGACTCGCCCCTCGGTCGTTGTCACCGTTCGCCTGGCCTTGCGCCCCAGTACCGCTCCACTAGCGCCCGACTTGACGCCCGGAGAGATGTATCATAAAACAATGTATATTATTGCATATGAAAGAGAATTGCGATGTATCGCTTGATGTTTCGATCTAGTCCTTAATTATTTAATTAAACTCGTCATGATTTTATAAAAAATTGTTTTTTTTTCTTTACTTAGTGTTAGATTTTTTTAAATAGTTTGTTTTATATAAATAGGGTTGTCTGAGTTGGCTCTCCGTTGGGGGAATGTTCGAAAGAGAAACCGCAGCCCCAGTGGTACTCATACACAAGTTAAAGGGCTCCAGAAAATAGTTACGACTAAAAGTCTGACACCCCCTACCGTTGAAAGTGTGCCACCCACCCACATCGTTATCTGATGATTTCTCACATCAATGAAAAGGACTAAGCACAAAAAAGTACACTACTTTTGCAGAGAGAGTATGCATCTAGACGACTGCAAGGAGGCTATCCCGCCTCACTCTAAATATTAAGCCTTTAAGTACTTACTTGACCAGCAAGAACAATTCATAGGCCCAAAAGGGACAATTTATTAGGTAAATTAGTGCTTATATCACAATATTGAAAAAAACAACCAGTAATATTATTTTATTATACTTTGTATAAAATTTCTGCACAACTAACGCCATCTGTCGCTTACATAGAAGACTTCACAAAACTGAAAAAAAAAACAAAATTAAATTACAAGACAAGTGATACCCCGGAAAACCCTTACGATTTTTCTGTTCAGGTACTTCAGGGTAGAAAATCCCTAAAATAGAATAAATATGTCCCAAAATTGAACATAACTCGTTAATCCGTTTAACATTGATTAACAGTATGCTTATCAGATTAACTTTCATTCAAGTTAACTTTAATAATGTTTCCATCTTGTTAATTAAGTTCCTTTAAATATAGCTTCTCTTAACTTCTGTCCGTTACACATGTATTTTTTTCCCGACTGCCTAGAAGGCTCATATTACCTACGAATAAAATGTATTGTAAGTAAGTACCAAGTAAATATTGATAAATAGATGAAGAAGAGGAAACATTTTTGTTCGTTTGTNGAAATCTCGCTCTTCGGAATGGTTCCAACTGGCTGGCCATCCCGGCTCCCTGGCGCCCGCGGGCCCAGGGACCGTGTGGAAGCGCCGCGCGGCCGGGGACCACCCCAACCACAACCCCGAGCGTGATGCCTACGAAGCTCTCGCCGCCTGCCCGCACATGCGGTCCGCTATCCCGAGATACTACCGCGAACTGGAATATGGTGGCGAGCGATTCATAGAACTGCAGGACTTACTGCACGGCTTCAGAGATCCTCACGTCATGGATGTCAAGATGGGCACACGCACTTTCCTTGAAGATGAAGTTAGCAATGCTCGTGCTCGTACCGACCTTTATGAGAAAATGGTGCGTTTGGACCCAAAAGCACCCACCGAAGCTGAACACGCGGCTCACGCTGTCACTAAACTACGTTATATGCAATTTCGTGAACAGCGGTCTTCTTCAGCTGAACAAGGCTTCCGTATTGAAGCAGTGAAGGTCCCAGGACAACCACCCCTCACCGACTTACAAAAAGTGCGCGAACCTCAGCAAATCGCAAACACTGTGGCGAGGTTCCTGGGAAATAATGAAAAGGCACGACGTGCCATTATCACTCGGCTCCGCGAAATCAGAGAGCTTTTTGAAAATTCAGATTTCTTCAAAACTCATGAAATCGTCGGCAGCAGTATATTTATAATTTACGATGATGAACGTGTTGGCGCTTGGTTGATCGACTTCGCTAAAACTAGAAGCGTACCAGAAGGTCTCCGCGTTGACCATCGCGCGGAATGGCAACAGGGCAATCACGAAGAAGGTTTTCTTTATGGCTTGGATAGACTCATAGACACTATAGAAACTGCAAAACTTCCTACGCCAGGCGATGCAGCAACGACAGAACCGGATGTATCACGTTGAACACAACTGGCGAGAGACCCTGGACTCGCCCCTCGGTCGTTGTCACCGTTCGCCTGGCCTTGCGCCCCAGTACCGCTCCACTAGCGCCCGACTTGACGCCCGGAGAGATGTATCATAAAACAATGTATATTATTGCATATGAAAGAGAATTGCGATGTATCGCTTGATGTTTCGATCTAGTCCTTAATTATTTAATTAAACTCGTCATGATTTTATAAAAAATTGTTTTTTTTTCTTTACTTAGTGTTAGATTTTTTTAAATAGTTTGTTTTATATAAATAGGGTTGTCTGAGTTGGCTCTCCGTTGGGGGAATGTTCGAAAGAGAAACCGCAGCCCCAGTGGTACTCATACACAAGTTAAAGGGCTCCAGAAAATAGTTACGACTAAAAGTCTGACACCCCCTACCGTTGAAAGTGTGCCACCCACCCACATCGTTATCTGATGATTTCTCACATCAATGAAAAGGACTAAGCACAAAAAAGTACACTACTTTTGCAGAGAGAGTATGCATCTAGACGACTGCAAGGAGGCTATCCCGCCTCACTCTAAATATTAAGCCTTTAAGTACTTACTTGACCAGCAAGAACAATTCATAGGCCCAAAAGGGACAATTTATTAGGTAAATTAGTGCTTATATCACAATATTGAAAAAAACAACCAGTAATATTATTTTATTATACTTTGTATAAAATTTCTGCACAACTAACGCCATCTGTCGCTTACATAGAAGACTTCACAAAACTGAAAAAAAAAACAAAATTAAATTACAAGACAAGTGATACCCCGGAAAACCCTTACGATTTTTCTGTTCAGGTACTTCAGGGTAGAAAATCCCTAAAATAGAATAAATATGTCCCAAAATTGAACATAACTCGTTAATCCGTTTAACATTGATTAACAGTATGCTTATCAGATTAACTTTCATTCAAGTTAACTTTAATAATGTTTCCATCTTGTTAATTAAGTTCCTTTAAATATAGCTTCTCTTAACTTCTGTCCGTTACACATGTATTTTTTTCCCGACTGCCTAGAAGGCTCATATTACCTACGAATAAAATGTATTGTAAGTAAGTACCAAGTAAATATTGATAAATAGATGAAGAAGAGGAAACATTTTTGTTCGTTTGTTTGTACAGACGACAGCACATCAAGTTACCACAATCTGTCAAATTTCTACAATAGATTTTCAACCTTATTACAATGGAGGTAGGTTAATGTTCGATTAGTAAAATTTGACAGATTCGTATACGTTGACCTGCTGTCGTGTGTACCCTAAAGTCTGCGAAACAACTGAACCGATTTGAAAAAATATTTTACTGGGGCACTTCAGTACCTATTCCTGAGAAATAAAGGCTACATTTTGTCCGGGTACGGGAAGAAAGTCTCCCAGGACGCGGGTGAAACCTTGGGAAAACAGGTAAGTAATTTATTATTTAAATAAATGTGTTCTTCTTTCTACGTGTTTTATTTTAGTTCACCCGTTCTCCCTGCCTAAAAGCAGTAGGTAGGTACCTATAAGTTTAGAATGGTTAACTATAAGCTTGCCAAAATTTAACGCTCTGCCGATTATTATAGAAGTAAACTTTTTTGGTACCAAATTAACAATTAAAAAGTTAACTTTAGTGTTAACTGTACCCATAATGTATCTGGCACAATATAACTGTAGGGTTTTCAGCTATAAATTACCTAGGTACCTACTTATTTACTTGTGTCTAAATTATGTACTATGCTCATTAAATAATTTAAGTATTTGTTTGCTGCCCCTTGGTCGCAAAGCTCACAGGGTTCGAAGCCCGGGTCTGGTCGAAATCAGGCGCTCTCTAATTTTCAATTATTACATAACGGCTACCCTTACCAGGATGTATTTGTTGTAAAGTGTGATATTAGAATGTGAGGGATTTTAGAGCCTAGTGCAACTCTAAATCTGTTTTTAGCAGTACTGGTAGCGCCATCTAGCGATTTGAATAGTATTCGCCTGGACAATATATTCAACACCACCACTGTGTGCAGTACATCAACTACATCCATGGAGAACAAAATAGTGTAACGGTATACCTGTAGGATGTTCAGTTATTAGACAAGTACATACTCGAAAAAAAATCTGCATATTTTTGCGTATATTATATTTAATAAACAATACAGTTACACATGAAAACTAATAATAACATAATTGTTTGACATAAAACTATTGAAATTAAATTAATAAAACAAGAGCTAATATTATTCAAATTACTGATTAAAGCGGTGTGCAAACACCTCTAAAAGATAAAACTATAGCAATTAAGTTTAAGAAAAAAAGACGAACATGATATAATTTTAGTGTCGTAACATTATGTACAGGGTCATCTAAATACATTCGAAAACATATTAGAAGGATTATAGTTTATCCCATCTTGGATTCCAAGAGGGTGATTAAAAACATCGGAAACAAAAGAGATGAGTAGTCCAAAACTTAAATCAAATAGTATCAATAACAATACCATAGTTAACTTCAGTCTGTTCTAATTTCCAAACTGTTTATAAAGCAGGCATTTTCCTATTTTATTTTAATAGTACATATTAACTGTTATAGAACATTATCATGTCAATAAAATTAAAAATAATTAATTAATATTATGTGTCAAACATAGTTATATTTTTCTTTGCTTTGACTACTCTGCAGTTGTTAACTTGCGTGGCAAAGCGTAAGGAGTTCAGAGTCTCATTAAAGCATTCATCAAATTGGTTGATATTTACCAACATAAGTGTTTTTGAATTACCTCCCAAACTAGGCATCAGTAGGTGGGTCAGCTTAGAATTTCTGTATGGGATATGTGACTGGTTAGTCTGTAGTGATAAAATAACTTTGGACAACTCTGATAAAGATCTGTTAATATGCTTTGTCTCGTCCATACGCTGTGTGGTTTTACCACTCTCTGATCCAGCCAGATCTACCAAATTCAAATTACTTGTATATTTTTCTTTGCGTTTTTCATGTATTGCTGATATTTTAATCTGGGCAACCGAGTGAGACCGGGAGCTGCGCTCATTGTTCAGGGTTGCAGCAGTTTGTCTGTTACGTTGGGCAAATATCATCAGCCTGATGAAATCATGAGAGTTCTTCACTTCTTCTTCCTTTAAATTGGAGACATACACATCTGTTCCTTTAGAATTAGACATTTTTATCTCATGAGTAACCTGGTCCTTACTGGAGTTTAGTAGGTCATAGATTATTTCATTGTATATTTCCAAAAATGATGCTTTTATTGTCAACTCCCAACCCATGCGTTTTAAATCTTCCATACATGTGAAGATCATGTTGAACGCTCGTGGTATAATACCATACTGCTCAGTTCCGCAGCCTCCTTCCATGGTATAGGTTTTACCAGAACCGGTTTGGCCATAGGCAAAAATACACACATTATACCCATCTAATGCAGACTGGACCATGGTAGAAACTTCACCAAACACATCTTCCTGGGATGCATGTGGAGTGAATATACCATCAAATGTAAAACCATGTTGTGGCTTTCCTTTTCTTACTGAATTCAACAGTTCAACTTTTTCGACCTCAATAGAACAAGCATCAAGAACATTGAGATTGAATCTGGGCTTTGTTTGTTCTGACTCCAAAGGTGGTCTTATCCTACAGTACACTCTAATATTGCCTTTCAAATCTTGAATTGTATTTCTCAAGTCTCTTTGCTCTTTATGCATTGCAGCCAATATGTTCTGCAATATTTCAGATTCAGATTTATATTTGGTAATAACCTCCTGTGCTTCCTTGTAGTCAAGTTGCAACTTATCATACTGAATAGATATTTTCTTAAGATGATCTGTCAACACTCTCAAGGCTTCTGTTTCTTCTTTAAGACTTTTATGTTGTCTAGAGAGTTCAGTGAACTCTGATTGCACTTTATCCAGTTCAGCAGTTTTTTGTTTCAAACTGCTGGTTATCTCATCTAATAATACAGTTTTGCGCTGAAGGTTCTCATTTTCCATTTTCTGAATATCAAAATCAATTTTCATTTTGTCAAACTCAGCAGTCTTTTCTCTCAATTCCGTAAGAGACTTCAACAAGTTTTCTTTTAATTTGTCTCTTTCATCAATACAACATTGAACTGAATCTTTAGTCTTCTCATAATTGTCAGACACTTCAATGTGTTTTTCTTTTAAGTCATCAAATTCACTTTTCATATTTTTATGCTTTCCAAGCAAGTCATTGAACCTCGCTTTATAGTCATATGGTGCAATTTTTGGTGCAACAGCTGTCTTCTTTTCCACTTTAGTTACTTTGGGTGGAGGCACACTGACAGATGATGGTGCAGTAGCCGATCTCTTGAGGCGTTGAGCTGGCACTGTAGCAGATGGTCCACCACGCAGTGCAGGCTTGGTATGGTTCATGATCAAATCTTTTTTATCAGCATCACTGAGAGTGCTCACCAGGGTCCTAGCAATTGGACGACGATTTAACAAACTTGGTTTGTTTTCTTTAGTTGCTGTTACTGGTGGCATTTTGGGTATTCGGGACATCTGAAATGAATAATTATTTACATAATTAAAAACTGGTTACAGAGAACTTCCTGTTGCAATATTCATGACAATTCTTAATATTTTATGCTCTCTGGGTAATAAATAATAAATGTAATAAATTCCTATGTAATAAATAAGTTATAAATTAAGACCACATATCAATCAAAAGCATTGCTTCAGTTATTTATTATGGAAATATATACAAAAACAGACAAAAAGTAGACAAATAAAACTAAGCATTATGGGGTAAGTATTACCTTATTCATCACAAAAGAAACGCCAGCTTATTCGTAATACACCACAAACGACGATCCTGTCCTGAAACACGAAATTACTGGTAAGTCCACGCACTTTTAAAAATGTTTGACTTGGCTTCCGTTTAATGTGCAAATTTTACACACAGACGCATCACACGAATATTGATATCTTGTACACGAGTTGTTTTCACATTATTCACTAAATTACCTCTAATATTCTATTTAAAATTATTGTTTTCCGTTGAATGTGTTTCGCTTTGTCTGTCAACATGAACCACAACGGATATTTTTCAATTCAAAATTCAAAAATGACGCTTAGGTCATTCAATGTTGCATGAATAAAATTTTGTTTCTTATTTTTTTTTTGGGCTTCGAAATTTTCTGTTGAACAAAATCTTATTACCTATACACCTACTATTAATTGTTAGTTTAAGGTATTGATCAGTTAATAATAAATCTTGATATTCTAATTTTATTCATCGAAATTACGTCAAAACTTGTCTCTGCTTTCTTTAGTCCATTGTAATATTTGCTTATTTTTTTAAGATAATATTTTATTTTATTTGTTTGGGGTACAAATATAAATGTAAGTTATTTTGCCGATAGCTTGATCAAATAGGTAATGATAACTAACCAAAAAAAGTGAAACTAACCTCCATTCTAAAACAAAGAAGTCGAGAAATATATAAGTCAGTATTGCGAGAGTATAATCTAATTATATTTTTTTGTATGACACTTTATAATTTTTTAGATTGGCTACTCTGAGTCAGACTTCCAGTTCTTCACGAAAGCGGAAGAATAATCTGTTTCGTTCCTTGTTCCTATTGGCTATTAGTAGGAACAGTATGAAAACCAACCAATGACATATTTAGGTTAGAGTCATTACGTAGATATACTTGTGTGTGAAAACTTAAACAAATGAAATCAAATTGCCATTGCTATCCTATCAAAGTATTGTACGAAGTGCTGTGTATAATTTTGAAAAGTGGATAGTTATCTTAATGTGTTTAAGTGTAAAGTGAAATATTTCCTTTAAGTCGATTCACGGCATTCTTATAAAGTTAAAGTGTACGTCTAAGCGGCAAGTTATATTAAAAACAAACCGCATTGTTAAACTGTTTATCACCATTGACGGATGTCCTTGTAGATTTTGCAAGAAGTGAAGTGGCGGCAAATTTGACTTTTTAAATGATTTATGATTTTATAATGTAGTTGTCTTTGTGGTAAACATACGTAATGGGTAGCCCAGAAGAAAATGTAATCGCTTGTGAAAGCAACGTGGTAGACAATGCTGACAACGAAACAGCTGGCGAAATATCGGAGAATGAAATCTGTGACTCTACTGAAACATCTTTAAATCTTAGTGAGTCTAATGCACTTAACTCGTGTGATGCGAACACTTCCAAGGAAGGCGATTCATCTGGTGTGGGTAATTCGAAAAAGACCAAGAAGAAATTTCGTCATGGCAAGAAGGGACATACTCCTGCGAAGGATAATGCGGACAGGAGTGCCATACGCCGAGTGAATTATATTGGTCCCAAGTTTAAACAAGCTAGGAAAAGAGCACAGAGTTTTCCATCGATTTCTAAGTTTTTCTTACCCCACAAGAGACCACGTAAAGAAGTTTTTATTCCACCAACAAAGTTTTTACTTGGTGGAAACATATCAGATCCTCTTAATTTGAACAGTTTGCAAGATGAAGATATTAATAGAGCTATGAATGCAGTAACTCCAGAATCTTCACCTTTGCCTACACCTCCTCGACATAAGGCAAAGATTGATGTTATTATTCCTCCCAATATTAGGGACCCATTGAATTTGATGGAGCCATTGGATAATGAGGAATATGAGAAGAGGTTGGAGATGCAGCAACGCAAGCCTCGCAAGAAAGCTAGACTAAGGAGGCGCACAACAGATAATACTTCACCTACTGTAGAAGAACCTCCTGAAGTGGTGGTTGAAGGTATTAAAGAGCCTCCACCACCAGAGCCTTCTACATCAGCATGTAAATCACGGAAAAGATCCTGTAGTGACAGTGATAATGCATCACAAAAAGGAAAAGATCCAAAAAAGTTACGCCGGATGGACTCCTTAGATAAAATAGTAAGTCCCGTAGTGCCTCAGCCAGGAGCGTGGATGCGGGCACGGCCTCAGCAGCGTACAGCGCCACCGGAGCGTCCCGCTTCCCCACACCGCACTAAAGTCAAGAGTAGCACTGATGAAGAGCAAAAGTTGCCCACATTTCACCCTAAAAATTCAAGATACCAGTATGGAAATTATGACAGGTAAGCATGTTCTTTCTACAGATTGACAATTGGGTATGGGGAAGGGGAGCAACTATTTCAAATAAATGTAAATTTGTCAGTTGCTTATGTTCACTTATTTTGCCAGCTGGTAGTATTTGCATTATAACTGCTTGACCTCTAAAGTAAATCTTTTGTTATTTGGTTTTATTGTGTATAGTATGAATAAATCCTTCTTAATGATTATTATTAACTGTAGCATTTTCAAGGAGGGCACCAAATATGTATAGATCAGGAACCAATTGTAATATACATATATTTTTTAATTTCAGGTATTATGGCTACAGAAATTTAAATGCCATGATGGACATCAGATTGCAAGTATTTGAGATGCATCGGCATCTATTCCAGAACAAAGATGTGTTGGACATTGGATGCAACGTGGGACATATTTCAATAGCAGTTGCCCGTACGCTTGGGGCTCGATCTGTTGTTGGCATGGATATTGACCCTGTGCTAATAGGTATGTACTAAGCATAATGCTTAAACCAAATAGATCTAAAATTGCACATTAATTTGAATATTGTAGGTCACTGACTTAACCTGATTAGGAGCTATTCACTTTTGGCTGGCATCCAATTACAGAAAATTTTGTGATTTGAAGAAAGTATATAAACATTAAAGTATTACTTCTAGTCATCTGCCTAGCCTTTTTCCAACTATGTTGGGGTTGGCTTCCAGTCTAACCAGGTGCAGCTGAGAACCAGTGTTTTACATGGAGCGACTGCCTGTCTGACCTTTACTAAGACTGGTAGTCAGACTTTCTGACTACCCCTAACAACTACCAAAGATGGCCAAATGACAGCTTGGACCCACCAGTTTATCGTGCCTTCCGAAACACGGAAGAACTCGTTATGACAAGATGGTCACCCATCCACAGACCGACCGCGCCAAGCGTTACTTCTAGTGTTATGTTTATTTTTGTTCCATGAAGTTTCTAAATAAAAAGGATTTTGATCATAACAAAAATATTGTAATTTTCAGGACGAGCTAGGAAGAATCTTAAATCCTTCATTCCAGTTCCAACTGAACCAAAGAGGGATGATGATAAAAAAACTGATTTAGAGGACGATAAGAAAGGAGACTGCGATAAGTGTAAGGAAGATAAATGTGATGATTGTAACATTGATCAGAAGCTCGATAAACATGAGGATTTGAAGAAAGTTTTGCCTCTACCGGGGAGGAAACTACGGCGGCCAAGGAAGAACAGGAAGGCGGTTCATAAACAGGAACACGGCCAGTGCTTCTTCCCGATGTCCATGACCATGTTGTATGGACCTCTGGGTGACTCCACAGCCGAGGTGACGCCGCCCGCCTTCCCCGACAATGTTACATTCAAACAGGTATGCTATTTCACAAAATTATGAAATATTCTATTCTGATCTTGGAATATTCCGTGATGTGTACTGTCATGATGCAATATTTTATGAAGTGTATTTTATTTTAATTGCGCAATATAATATTATAATAATGTAATGCAAATATATTTTTGACTCATAGACTAGACAGAGTAAGAATGACTACACTTCTAAAATTCAATTTGTGTTTTCCAGGGCAACTATGTCCCTCGCGAGGAGGTGGCGGTGGGAAGCGGCCCCGACTGTCCTCAGTTCGATCTGATCCTGTGCCTATCCACCACCAAGTGGATGCATTTAAACTGGGGCGATGCGGGCCTGAAGCGTGCCTTTCGGCGAATGTTCGCTGATCTACGTCCCGGCGGGAAATTGGTGCTAGAAGCTCAAAACTGGGCTAGCTATAAGAAAAAGAAGCGTTTAACGGTATGTATTTTTATGCCATGCCTGATATTATTGATAATTTGAATACTGTTATGTAGGGTTTCAATTATTAATCTATGTATTTTATTGATTTCAGCCTACAATTTATGAAAACTTCAATTCCATTGAACTGTTCCCGAACAAATTTCGTGACTACTTGCTGTCACCTGAAGTCGGATTCAGCAAGTGCTGCATATTGGGCGTTCCGCAGCATGCGAGCAAAGGTTTCCGGCGGCCGATACAACTGTACGTGAAGGGAGACTTCACTCCAAGCAAGGCGTGCTGGTCGGACGCGTATGCGCCGTCGTCGCACCACCGGCCCGAGGCCGAGCAGCCGCGCCGCACCGTGTACGCTCCCGTGGCGCCCGCCTACCGGCCCAGCGACGACGCGCCCTCTTGCGGCGCTGCCACGCCTTATTCGCCTAATCTCGACTGCTGCGCTGACGATTCTCCCTTCTACAATCCGCGCAGCGACTCGTATGCTCCATCGTATCAGCCGCCGCGGCCTACCGTGTACGCGACGCTGCCGTCCCCGTTGGGCAGCGCGTCGCCGGCTGCGTCGCCAGCCGCGTCGCCCGCGCCGCACGCGTCGCCGGCGCCGGACCCGATGTCAGCGCGCGGCTTCCCGGAGCCTCGTCCTCATGATGATTAGACGCCGCAGAGCGGTGCGATTGTTTTAAGTTTAGAAGTGACCGGAACTTATAAATTGTGATATTAATCACTAAATTCGAGGTTAGGACTGTCTGAACTCTAAAGAGTATATAAAAAATCATGCACCAGCTCGGGACCTGGTTTGCACGAACTTAACCTGAGCACGCGAGCCTTTACTGACTGTTTTCACGATAACATGCATAATAAGTAACCGGTGTAAAAAGGGCGCCGGCAGGCACGGGATATTGCCGGCACTTGTTTCTAGATTTGTAATGTCCTCCCGCCTTTCATATTTCTATGTAAATATCGATTAGAACCCATAGGATTATGTTTCGATAGGCTGAAAGTATTTTATAATATTATAACCGCACATTAATCTACTCTGGTGTTTTTATTTAACCCTTTTCGTAACCATAACTTTCTGTACTTTTTCTGCTTATCACGTATTCAAACAACTGAGTCATTCTTGTAAACCGGAATAATTTTGTTTCTTCAGTAAGCATTTTAACTTGTAAGCATAAGTAGCTGTAACCAAAAACGAGTGGACAATAAAGATCAATCTATGCCAATCTTGGAATATTGTATTGTTTAAAGTTTGTGTTTTATTTCTGTAATGTTGTAATACTGTTTTATTTAATTACATAGTAGCATGCGTTCCATATATGGGTGAAGCATAATAGTGTACATTGGGAATTGCGGTGTTGATAACAAGAGGCGGTCCTGATAAGCGGTTAGGCCCCTCACAAACAAGTCTTGGGAGTTATTTGATTGCGGTCCGATACGTGTACGGACGTGGTTACCTATTTTATGGGTAACTGTTGCTAAGCGGTTTACGTTAATTTCGTAGCGCCGTGGTGCCGTTATTGTTAACGCCATTTATCACAATGATCCTGCCTTACGTGTTCATTAATGATTATAAATTTTACTTGAGAGTTGGTGGAGATATTTTAATTTATATTATAAGGATATAAGTGTATTTAATTTAGGAAACTCCAATTCACGCAGAATGTCCCTGTTTTGTTTCGGGCGCCTTCAAAATTGCTACACAGTGGCAGTGCTGCTGCAGGAGGACTTGGACTTTGAACAATGCTATCACTGCAGAATTACTATTTTTACAGGTCGCTTTTGCCAACGGTATCACCCTTGTTCTGTGTGTGGAACAAGTCCGTGCACCTGGATAGAAAACTTGACTAAAAAACCTTCCTGGATAAGTGGTTCGTAACCGATTCTATCGACACCGCTCACTGAAATAAATTTTCAAATCCAGTCCAGTATTTCCTGGGGAAGTGCGATCAAGCAAACAAACTTTATGAAAGTAGTTTAACTACCACTAGCTCGCGTAGCAAGTTTTAAATAAAACGAGAACGTATTAAATCTAGTTTATTTAGTTTATGTTCGCGCGCGTAGGAGGCTAATCTCAATTAGTTATGAAATTAACTCTAGAGGCACGCATGATTGCTTTCATAAGCTTGCTTGCTTTACCCACGTTAAGGTAATTTTACTGGAACCGAAATAACATGCGGGATAAATTTTCTAGGTTCAGCAGGCCACTAACACTTATGTGTGACGCTTAAAGATACCTTGCGGCAAACTATTTTCCTTACCTCGTATAGTTAGGCCAGTAGAGAGAGGCTTATATCTACACTTGCGAGCTTTCTCAAAGCAAACATATTTTGTTCTTCGTTAGTTTTGAATGGAAGAAGACAATCCTTTGCATTTGATTCCTAGTAAGTACCTACCTACTTAGTAGATATCTACTTAGCTACATAAATAGGTATAATTAAGTATCACGCCCAGTCTATTGGAAATTATTAGATGATGTTTTATTTAATAAAAATTGAGATCAAAAATATTATATTACTTAATTATACTTACAAATGTACAATTCACGTTTTTCCTTGTTTCATTTATTGCTGACAAAGAAGTTTTCTCTAAAGTGAGCAATAAATAAAATACTTCCAAAAATATCAGATGCAGAGATACGAGAAAAGCAATCGTTTCTTTGTTTATCGAGATATTGAGGAAGAAATGTATAATTATTTACTTCGATATTTACCCATTAAAAATTAGATCGTTTGCTAAAAATATGTAGCTAAAATATTCAATAATTTATTTTGTTTGCATTGGTAGAGAACAAGAAAATGTAGGTATAAAGTTCGGAATGATATAAAAGCAAAGTTTTCCGATTGAGTTCCAAGCAATACTCGGTTCTGATTTATGTAATAGGTACTTATCATAACGTGCACCAGTGGTAACAGGGCATCGACCTGTCGAGTGAACTGAGATGCAATATTTGCGGACGATAATCCCGGGACGCAGTGCAGCAATTGGACGGGCAAAGTATTGCAATACCGCTTGTCCTGAATAGAATACAATTTGTATGTGGGTGGGTAGATAACCACCCACTTGGGTATTCAAGCAACTCGGTGCACAAGTTATCTACTGCAGATTCACCGAGAGAAAAAGTGGAGAATAACTTAGGTTATAAAAACTGAATTCATAAATCAAGTGAATTATATCACTTAGGTGCATATAACTATAGCCAGTGAAGTCGATCAAAGTACCTACATAGGTAATTACTTAAATAAATTTATTCTAAGATCCTGTGTGCTCTGAAGGAGTGAAGGTCTCACGGGACTATAGCTACCTTTATCACTCATCGCCAAATATAGTTCGAGATAAAAGCATCCCAACTAAGTACAGACAACAGCACATCAAGTTACCACAATCTGTCAAATTTCTGCAATCGATTTTGAACCTTATCACAATGGGGGTAGGTTAATATTTGAATGGTAAAATTTGACACATTGGTATACGTTGACCTGCTGTTGTCTGTACATTAAATTGCGTCGTAGCTGTCTCGTACTTAAGTACCTGTTAACTTCGCTTCAACGTTAATTACAAATGTAGGACTTGATAAATCAACATTTTATTTACTGCAATTGTTTGAAAAGAAAACCCAGCCAACAATTATTAAATCAAATGTTAATTAGCTGTTTAAGTCGCGCTGAGCGTAAAGCTGAGTGTGAAATGGAATGGAAGTAGCTACTTAACCCAGATAGCGTGGAAGAAATCGCTATAGTATCGGTCTCTGCATGTAAATACACACATGCTTACGGGCCATTACGCGTGTTGTTTAAGCGTTCTCATTATTGCGAAGTACTAACACACAAGTACCATACTCAACACAATAATATGTATGGTATCTGCAGTGAATAGGTGTCTAGTCTTTCTTACGCCTTTATGAGCTACCTGCTTGAAATAGTTTGCATTGTCTAACATGAAGTTTTTGCTGGAAAAGATGAAACGTAAAAATAGATTTTTGAAAATTCGGTGTCGCCACATTTTTGGAGAAAAATAATAATAGCATTTAGTATTGGATAGGTAGGTACATCTTATTGTTGAACTTAGATACCTATGACCAGCGCGAACGATTGAGTGCATAGATTTTTGTAGTTTGATCATTGGTTTAGCTAGACCAAGGAAAGTTAGGTAGGTACCTACTCTATATTCTGTTTCTGTATAAACATCAAAAAGTTTGTAATACGTTTATATAATTTATATTGACTGTTTTTGATAAATCAACTCCTTAAGTGTGAAGTGAGTATCTGCTATAAATACACACAACTGCATTTGCCCTACCCAGTCATCTTAGCGGGGGTCTCAATGTGTTTGAATAGGCAAGCAGCCAAGACCTGTCCGCAGCAAGTGCTTATCATTCCAAGTTTGTGTCATATTTCATTATAAGTATGTTATAGAGTTTTACTTCAAGTAATAGTCACAAAACGGCGATAAATTAATATGCGTCCGGCACTCACACATAGGTACCTACTGACATAACTTTGCGACTGAAAAAAAAGTCATGAAAAACACCTATTAGGTACCGCGCTCGAAATTAATATATACCTAAGTACTTGTAACAAAACATTAGAATGTATTTTCCAAATAGAAGTAAACACATTCCAATACAAAGTTCACATTTCCAACACTCATCTATTGCAGCGATTCTCTGGAAACTGACTCAGAGAACTTTTTATGACCGCTTTTCCAATTTCCGATTTACACAAGTCATTGATGACTTTTTCTGGTACACTGAGCAAAGAAAAATGAACGTGTTGACTATATAATTGGAAGCAAAATTCTAATCAAAGTTTATTTCTGTACCTAACTTGCAATAAATAGAAAACTTTATAGTTAGTTTTCTTTTCAGTCGAAGCCTTAAGAACGCCATTTTAGGTATTTATTAAATTGCTGACACGTTCTTGAAACGCAATAAGAAAATAATGAATTTATTAATAAATATTATGTTTAGGTACTCGAGAAGGGTGAGGTTGAACGTTCTAGAGTTACACGAAATTAATAAGAAAATTATTTCGATCGTAAGAAATAGTTAAAATATTTTCTTTTGATGAATACGGAGTCCTTAGCAGTGGGTGGGGTACCTATACTGTAAACGGATAGATAGCCTAGCCTTTATTGGTGTACATAGGTTCAATGTTGTGTAGCTAACAGTAAAAATGCTTTATGTGACCCATTAATAAATGTGATTTGTTAACGCAATCTCTGTTGACACCCCATTTGAAAAGTCAGTTTATCGTTAATTATATTTTAGGTGCTATGATAATATTCCGTTTTTTATTAAGTTTCAACTAAATGTAGGTACCGACTTACATATACATATAATGATAACATCTTGAGAAGTACCTAATTATTTACAAGAAGTAAACAAATCAACAGACATAGGTATAAGTTATCCATCGTTAGATTTTTTTCAAAAAGCAGCCGATTCGTAATGTTGAAATCTACGAATTTTATCAAACATCTATAGGCAATAAAACCGATTCAATTACTATGGCCTAGTGGCTTGCCTATCAATTGCAGATAGTACTGATCGTACAGACCACTGAACATAAGCAATCATGAAATGTATCTTCGCCATCATAGTGGAACGCAGTCACTTGGTATCGACAAACTCCATTTTGACATTGGGGTACTTCCACTTAATGTAAGTTCTATTCTAAGAAAAAATATCAGGAAATAGTGAAAGGGTGAAACCAAAAAATGCTATTTGAATACCGAGTCCATTTTTTCAAACAAAATCATGAAACTTGGTATATTTTTCTTTCTTTATTTTTTCGAGATCCATTCCAGAAAGCAAATGGCATTTCTTTGTAAGTTTATTTTACACTGTATTGAGTCAGTTGTATTTGGGAATTTGCATAGTGATGTCGGTCAGGCTTTCAGCTAGCATCGTTGTCTGTGGTTTGGAGACAATGGCTGGCCCGCAACTATTGTGTCCTCGATGTTAATAGCCATTATGTAGCTTACTGACTAAGCAATTTCGCACAGGCTATAGTTTATTACTGTAATTGAAACGTAGATAAGATGCGTACGAAAATGGAACTAAGTAGGTATATAGATAGAACTGCTACTTTCGAAATACATGAACCACTTTTTTGGTAAGTACCTAGTAGCTGAAAGTAAACATTGGCATGAAAAAGTGAAAATCAAAGGACATTACGTCAGATCTTTTTGATAGATATAGAAAGTCGTAAAAAAATGAGACAGATCTTTATGTGTACATAGTCTTCCTTTTATTTACTATCAGGACTTTACGACAAAAACAATAGCCTGTTTATTTGTGTAGGTAGGTACCCGTCAGAAGCAATTTCATGTGAGTGACTTGGTACATTTTATATGAAAAGTGATACACCCATGACGCGGTTGTGTTTTGTTTTCCTAACATTGTTTTGTTTATCTAATTTGTAACGTAGCGTTCTTGTCCATTAATCTGTCAGTCAGTAACGTGATGACAAAGAGATTACAAATCTCAACAAAGATCTTGTTGTGTACTGAGATGACCGGGAACATTGACTCCTTATAGTATTTGTAGCATGTTGTTTCTGAAAATAAAAATGTATTTGTTATTGTGAAGGTTCAATAGCATGAATTGATGGTCTGTATTCAATCAAAAGTCCGTTCAGACAAAGTGCATCGGCTGTGGCTTTTCAACCTACCTATAATATTTCCGCTCGTAAATAAACTGTATTTTGCGGTTATCAATAATAAAATTAAATTGCATTTGGCCTTCAGTATTCCAGGATTATTTTCTATTATGTTAAATCACTGAGAACATGCCAACCCCGTAGCCTTTGTTTGATGTCGTAGAACTTTTCTCATAATGTAACTCCTTTTATAATCTCTAAGCAAGTGAGATTGCCCAAATAGACGTCTAATCTAGATTTGCGTCGCAGACAGTACTAACACAACAAAACTATAGGTACTTGAACTGTTCTCCGACTGTTCATAATTATGCAAACGTCTTTAGATACGACATTGTCAACACATACAAGTGTTGTGATGTCGGGCTCTACGAGTCTAGAATAATGTTTTGTTAGTGAGGAATTTCTATTAATATTCAATTACTTCATTTAAAATTAAAATAAATTTTACATATAAAAGAATATTAAAATAATTTATTAGATTTTATTAAAGTTTTCACTTTTATTGGTTACATCCAGGTACCCTATAATACTATTGTAGCTATTATTATTTCAGAATGTATGCTATTTCGTGTGAGTTACCTAAGTATAAAAACTTATTACTTAATAAAGTCTTTTCGAGCCATTACTAGCACATGTCGAACTTCGGATATTCGAGTAAGGGTCATGGCACATTGTACCGGCACGGTCACGGCACAGCAAATAACGTGTCATTTAAATTTGAACATTAAATTGTATGACGTATGATATATTTCATAACAACGTGAGTTGTTAGATAGGAAACCGCGCGCTGACAGCCCGCCGTTGGCTTTTTTGTTTTGACGTTATGAAATACATCATACGTCATACGATTTAATGTTCTAATTTAAATGACACGTTATTTGCCGGGTTGGAGCTGTGCCGGTACAATGTGCCATGACCCTAACTTGTATAAACTAAAAAAGTTTAACCAAGAGGAGAAAATCAAACACGCAATACTCATACCGGCCATTTAATCGAGAATAAAGTTTATTCCATGATTACGGAAATTACTTCAAATTACCTTATCCTACGCTAAGGTAAATTATATGTTCCATGGCTAAATAAATTCGTAGTCGATGATAAAATCAAATAGGTTACTTAATTTTTACTTGGTAAGAACAAACCAAATTACTTTTATATTTTTGCTAGTTTTCGTCAGCGGTTTCACCCGCTTCCCGAGGAAACTATTTCACGTATCCGGATAAAAAGTAGCTAGTATGTTATTCTGATATATAAGCTATATTACTGCCAAGTTTCTACTAGTACTAAATCCGTCCAGCATTTTTGCGTGAAGGAGTAACAAACAAATATATAAAGGACAATGGGCAGATTGGTACACCCCACCAATAGCGATGAGATATATATCATTAGATAGGCCTTTTTAAATGGAACAATATTTACTATGACAGATTTGCTGAAATGTTTGTCCGTTCTGAGATATAGATCAAAAACTATGCAAAATTAAGACTTAATTATCTGTTGATTTCTCAAGTTTTTAATGCCAAATCTAAGTACTACTAGTGTAAATATTCTAAGTACTACTTGTTGTGCCCGTCAGAGTCCATAATAGCTACAATAATTTAACATTTCCACTTTGTACCTCAGGTACCCACCGTAGGTATAACTGGATATTGGGCGTAATGATACACCCGACCAATAGCAATGTCATATATATCGTTAGATAGGTCTTTTTAACTGGAACAACATTCACTAAGACACCTATGTTGAAATGTTTGTCCATTTTTAGTTAGAAGTCAAAAACGGTGTAAAAATTAGTACCGAAAAATATTGAGAGTTAACTGAAAAATCTAAGTACTACTTGTGTAATTATTTTAAGTACTACTTTGTTGTACCTGTCAGAGTTCATAATAGCTCCAAAAATGTAACATTTCCACCTCGTACCTTATATATTATATATGGTTATAACTGGGTATTGGGCTTAATGATACATCCCACCCATTGGATAGGTATTTTTAACTGGAACAACAATATTACTATGACAGCTTTGTTGAAATGTTTGTCTGTTCTGAGATATAGATAAAAAACAATGTCAAAATTAATACCATATTATTTGAGTACTGCCTCATTGGTCTAGTTGTAGCATAGCCGACTTCTGTGCAAAAGGTCTCACGTTCGACTCCCGGGTCAGGCCGAAATCGCTTTGTGGGTTTTCGTAACTTTCACAGAGCAGCCTGTTGGAAGTTGGTGACTGATGCATCCGTGCGTCGGAGAGCACGTTAATGTTGGTCCTGCGTCTGATCTCTCTCCTGTCGTGTCTGATTGCCATCCCATCGGATTATGAGAGTGAGGGAATAGGGAATGCATCTGTGTCTGCGCAAGTGCTTGTGTACTATAATATGTCCTGCGCAACTGGCTGATCTCCTTAAATGAGAACAGACGCCGTGGCCGGCAATCGGCTAGGACACCATCATTATTTGAGATTTTATGGAAAAGTAACACCAATGTCGTTGTTTCTTATGTTGTATGTATTCAAATATTGTCATAAAAGGATAACAAGATAAAATGGTCGATTTTTTACCCCAGAAATAATAAACTAAGCTGAAAAACTAACAAGAAATATTGCAATAAGACAAAAAACCGACGCCTTCAAAGACAATAGAAACATAACATAGCTGTTGATTTTCCGTAGAGATGAGTAGTGGAAGTACTGAACGGCCGATACAAACGGGATTTTAAACTGCTGCTTCAAAAATATTTTAATAGGGTCAGCTGCTAGCTAGATTAGGTGTTCCATAAAAATGCCCTCAAATGAGATTATTTAACTTGATTAATTTTTATATTGTTTTTTATCTATATCTCAGAACAGACAAACATTACAACAAAGCTGTTATAGAAAATGTCGTTGCAGTTAAAAATACCTATCCAATGATGTATATGACATAGATATTGGTGGCGTGTATCATTACGGCCAATACCCAGTTATATGGTACCTGCGGTGCAAGGTGGAAATGTTACATTTTTGTAGCCATTATGAACTCTGACGGGTACAACAAAGTCGTACTTAAAATAATTACACTAGTAGTACTTAGATTTTCCATTTAACTCTCAATATTTTTCGGTACTAATTTTTACACTGTTTTTGACCTTTAACTAAAAATGGACAAACATTTCAACATAGGTGTCTTAGTAAATGTTGTTCCAGTTAAAAATACCTATCCAACGACATATATGTCATTGCTATTGGAGGGGTGTACCAGCTTTCATATATTTGTGCCCATTGTCCTTTTCGCATTTATAATATTAGTAGGATTACTTTATAATACCATTACAAAACTTAATATGGGACTTGTGAAACGAGCCCTTAGTTTGAAAATAATAGCGAAAAACTATCTGGTGTGAGTGAACTGTGAAATTGCTGTTAGGAAAAAGGTTTGTTTACTATCTAGGTACCTAGATAGTAAACGCCCTGCAGCGGGTTAGCTATGGGTTGCTAATGATGATTTATGAATCACTAGCCGTTTTCCCGCGGTTTCACTCGCATCCCGTGGGAATTACTGCCCGTACCCGGATAAAATATAGCCTATGTCACTCGTGGATAATGTAGCTTTCGAATGGTGAAAGAATTTTTAAAATCGGTCCAGTAGTTTATGAGCCTATTCATTACAACCGAACAAACAAACAAACAAAGTTTTCGTCTTTATAATATTAGTATAGATAAACCAACATTTATGGTCATAAAATTGTGCTAAAATATTTGATTTACACATAAGATTGCGCTATAGAACAACATTTGGCTGTAATAACTATCTTTAGTCTGAAAAACGTACTTATTACGAAAAGAACAACTGTTGAACTTATTCGGCCAGCTGGAAGTGGTACTACAACAAGGTTTGTTCAGATTTGTATGTACGAGTACCAAACATACAAAAAAATATTGTAAAATCGCTTTCCAATATTAATAAGTCCAATTAAACTAGCTTCTATGTATATTATTTTTGTTGTGATGATTTATTATCCCGTCTTATAATGAATCTTCTAAAAAAATTACAGCTTTTTAGACGGCGCTACTTCAGTTTTTTTTAAACAAATTGATCGCAAGATAATCTTTCTGGAGCAGAATTTATCGCAACAATTTTGTTCAGCGTATTTTATGGGGGATTTTAATTGTTGCCTACTGCCAAATAAATGACTCTTTTAAGTATTATAAAAAAATCTTAAGAGACTTTAAAAAGTAGGAGGAATATAATACAAGTAGGTACGTGGTAATTATAATAGGATTATTAGCGGCTTGTCCCGGCTGCGGTCGGTGTATCATAGTGTAGGCATTTATTTATGCATACTCGTACCTCAATTTTTAAATATTTTTGTATATAGGTAAGTTAAAAACGTGAAATACTACATAGGGGAACTAAAAGCTGATAAATGGGGTAATTCGATTGTTCTTATAATCGAATTCTTATTTTTTGCGGATCAAAGCCGAACAATCTTGTACATCAAATTGCTTGCGTTGCGCGCGATCCTGAAAATTGGAAATTATCATAGGTATAGCCAAGCTGTTTCGCGCGTAACGTTCTGCAAAATTCATTTTTTACATATTGGAGAGCCATATGTTTTTTTAGAACTAGTTACCTACTTAATGTAATGTAATGTTTCTTATTACATAATCTGAAAGATCCGAAAAACCAAAATGAAAGGTTTATTTTTCATAGTCAGAATTACCGTAATATAATCAGATATCGCAAATTAGGGCAATACGTCCACTAGGAGTCATTTATGAACGCGAAGATCTTTGCAAATATTTTTTATTCCATTTAAAACAGTGAAAAGCGTCATTAGTGTCCTCTCCGACGAGGTGAATAACCAAAAAGGCTTATTTATTTTTATACTCCATTTGGGCGGTAAAAGGAAAAGTCTGGACTAGGAATTCATGACGACATTAGCACTTCAAATAAACTCGAGGTCGTAGTCAAAGTTACACGTGGGTCGAAATTTGAGTCCATTTATTTACAAATGAAGATTCAACCAAATTATCACTTACTAGGTATCTACATAAACATGAAAGTTTCGGTATCCTTGTCTCATCATCATCTTCATACCCTTATCCCAATTTATTTGGGGTCGGCGCAGCATGTTTTCTTCTTTCATACTCTTTTATCTGCCGTCATCTCATAAGTTGATATAAACAGCTTAAAAAAAGAATTGCAAAAACAACACAACCTTTTATTCGGGCCTAAATTAGTACCAAACCGGAGGAAATGTTTTTGTACCATATGAATCGAACATGCTGCATGCAATCCTGATGTATCTGTATAATTTAGCACGCAAAATCTGCACTATCTGAATAAATTATCAACAATCTCCACGGCTAGAAGTGGGCCTATCTCTAAACTTAATAAGTGGTTCTATATTTAAACGAGGTCATGGGTTGACAGGCCAGCATCTGGCTAGAATACTGCTGACACATAACAATTTCATGTAGGTAGATTTCCCGACCATGTAGAGAATATATCAAGAGAACTGGGAAAAGTGAAAACCTGAACCGCTTTGTAAAACGTTGAATGCTGTTTTAAATTGACCACTTGCGGCTTAAGTATCGCGCACATGAAAAAAAAAATAAGATACTATAGCGTCTTCCTCGATAAACGGGCTATCTAACACTGAAAGTTTTTATCGCATATAAGCGATATCTCAAATAAACACAGAAATTCTTCAACTTTAAAATATAGTTGGTACTTACTCCTATATTACATGTAAAAAAGGCTTTGTGCTGACTCACTGAATGTAAGAATTCGAAGGCAGTTAATCCAGAAATTCAACCCAAAAACACGATGACGAGACGAAGTCACGAGCAAAGCACTAGTCACTCACCAATATAATAGTTTAATTAGTTCAACTGCTGACAAACATCTGCTGCAACTGAATTTAAATATTTCAACAAATATTGAAAGTAGAAGAGCATTCATTTGCATTATCTTTAATTAAAGTGAAAACTTTAAGCCGCACCACTTACTTACAATTTTCTGCAGTTTTAGCTCAAAGTGGAGCAAAAAGTTGTTAAGTACTTGGGAGTGGCACTGAACGAACATAAATTGGCATGCATTTAAAATGGTGCACCTAACCCAGAATATTTTGTGAATGTTTTCCTTATTAAACCAAAGAAAAAAAATGACGAATATTCAAGATTGCGCTCAAAGTAGGTAACGTTGCTGTTATAGAATCCCACGCAGCAGTAATACGGATCCTTATTTAAGCCTCTTGCTTTATTGGCTTACAGAAAGCCAACCTTACCATTCTCATAAACCAACAGCTTTACCTTCATAAAGGAGCTATCCTGCGCTTCCTGCCTTCACACCTATTTAGAAAGAAGGCATAAATAAGTAGCTTTTCCCAAAATTTTCTACTAATTTAAATAATAAGTAGCAATAGATAACGTGGGTGTAAATCCCGCCTTCAATTTATAATGCTCAAAGGGCAGTAGCCTCGTATCTATAGAATACCTTGTTTAATCCCTTTTGGTTTAACCACCACCAGACGGACCCCTCGTCTACCTAAGCTACTAAATATTTTATTTAGGTACTAGGTATTGGTGTTTTTCTTGCGTTAATGATTAATACATTTGCTCCAAGTCTATATTTGAATATTCTGACGGTGCTGAAGAGATTTTTAATAGATCTTTTTTGGGTACTTTGAAGTAAGTAGATTATAATTGGGGGTGGCAAACCTTTCTTGATCGAGACGTTCAAGAAAAAAAGAAAGAATAAAATTAATACAAAAAAGTAATCAATTCTATAGGTACCTACAGTCTCGCCGTATATTTTTTTCGTTGAATCTGCTGCCACTAGGCCACGAAGCATTATAAAATAGCGTAATTAACGCAGTCAGCTGTCATTGTCGACAGCAACACAACAAACTCTCTAAAATCTACATATTTCAATGAATTACAGATGAGACGATCAAATTGATAAAGAGATACGGCAAAGAAGATCCATTTATATATACAGTTTTGAACTAACAAATTATTCTTATCTCAAGTGACTTCTGAGTGAAGGCTGAGGCGTGAGGTAGTCATCCGTTACCCCAAAATGAGCCTCTCGTTACTACAGCCTCTGTACAAACTTCGGGATCTAAACTCCGACCAGATTTAATGAGATTGAAACCGTACGCTTGTCACGAATCCTCATTATAATTGGAATTTGTGCTATTTGCATTTTCTACATTTCTTTATTATTTATTTATTTATTTTATTTATTTATTTTTTATTTAAACCTTTATTATCAGGCAACTATGGCCCATAGATAAATACCTTAAACTAACATATATATGTAATATACAAAATCTTGTTAGTAAATAAAACTTAAAAATTATGTTAGTATCACTTCCTATGCACTACTTTTATCCTTATCATAATATGCTGAATTAGATATCAGACAGCAGACTGTCATTTAATGTTTTGTTTCAGAACAGATTCTAGATAGAATTCAGAATATAACGTTCTTTATATTAAACTTTTGGTTGTATTTTGAAGAAATTGTATTGCTACTCATTCATCATTCTTGTTTTAGCTTTGATGTTAAGGACAAAAAGCCTTTTTTTCTGTACCGTCACAATGTAAACAGTTTGTTATATTTTTCGAGATCGGACGAAATACCATTTGTGGAAGTTGGTTCAGGATTAAAATATTTTCCTTGGTATTATTTATATTGTATGTATTAATTTATATAGCTATGAATAACAAAGGGTCCATTTGGCGTAAACAAGTCCTTCGTATTACATTATATTTTGCCCGAGTAACGTGATTAGAGGATAGACAATTTTCTGGATATGTATTAAGACTGTGTGTAGGTAATTAGGACAAATACGAGTAGGTAGATTTAATTAAATGATGGTCGCTAGCTTTCAATTGAAAGTAGATATTCAGTATTAAGTAATAGATCGATAGTTTATGTATAAATATTGATAGATATGAAGAAGATCATTTCATAGCTCATCAGTTTCGAGGGAGTACAAATCAATTAAAGAACTGCTCCCAGGCGGACAATGGGCGGTTTCATCGTGGTTCGCGCAATCAGCCATCTCTTTCAGAAAAAACTCTGTGGGTCTTTTTATGTAGTAAGTTATTTTTTTACCAAGAATGGTTTTAAGATTTAAGAAAAAATACATTTAAAGTAAAAGGTAACTTTCAAAACTTCTCAATTTTCTTATTTTCTTTTGGTTATTCGATGTAAAAGCCAAGATAAAGTTTACTTTATCTTGGTTTTGTGGATAAGTTAGTATCATACGCACATACTTTCACATAAATATAATGTAGTTCTATTGCTTCATAAATATATTGCTCAAGCCTGTAACAAAGATAGGGGTTTGAATTGAAGTCTAAGAACTATTACCTAATTTCTCCCAATTGAAGTCATCATCCTGAAATCCTTCGCATGCCACTGTTTAATTAATTTTGATTCCCAGAAACTGTGCCGAATGTAATAGTTCTATGTATTTGAGAATTCGTTTCACATAGAAACTCTCAGAACAAGCGTAGGTAGTGCTCAAATAAGAATACCAAATTTTTTGCGTGGTAATTTTTCTAAGCATTCTCATTTGATTATTTTCTTTTTCTTGCCTAAGCTTCATAAATAAAATATTTATTAAGTGCTAAATTAATCTTTCTTCAACCATAGTTTTCGCCATGGGCTTATATGAGAAATGCTTTTATGACCATCATGGTGATCAGATAAAAATATATTAGACAGTTGGACAAACTCAGACATGGTTTTGATTATGCAGCTTTAGCTACCTACACAATTGTACTGTTGTTATTTGTTACGAACAAGTTAATCTCATAATTACATGCCAACCTTCATCCGACCGCAATTTGAGGTTCAATCAGCTGCTGAGATTTTATAATGAAGCCTGTTAGGGTGAGCCCAGACGAAAGTGACCCAAAGTTGAATTTTTCGGACAAATTCGGTTTTAATAAGTCCAGTTATTGATTTTGGAAGTTACATTGAGATTCGATGTAAAATAGAGTCGTAATTGATACAAAGTTTTAAACTGACGTTTTTGAGACTATTACTGTCTGGGTTTACCTTTATGAAGGTTAAATTATTTAGCATTTAGGCTGGGTTGCTCGATTTAACTTTAACGATAACCTAACCTTAACCGGCAGTGAAATGGCCACCCATTGGTCAAATTGGCGATTTTACAGCTGTGTTACCATTGCGGGGACATTTCACGGTCGGTTAAAGTTAGGTTATACATAGCTAAAGTTAAATCTAGCAATCCAGCCTCAATCTACTACTGTGGGCTGCATGCTATGTCATTTGTTTCAAATGTCGGACATTTGATCGACTAGGTTTTGGGAGGAAATTACATTTGTAACAGTGAGTGGTTAGATTGATGCTTCAAGCCTACCATTATTTCACTTGAGGGTCATATGGTACGTGATACCGCTAAATGCATTACTGTTAACGGATAATAATTAATAGCTTCACAGCTGTTTTAGCTGTTTTAGCTGTTCATTCGTGGTTATAGTTATCGCCAAACTTTTTGCTGTCAACAATTCCAGCTATCAGAGTGTTAACCTGGGCTGCGGGATTGTTCGAAAGAGTTACTGCAGCCCTGGTATTCAAAGGGCTCAAGTTATCAACACGGTCGGTTTTAGGCGGTAAAAGTCTAACACTCTCTTACGCTGTACTCTCAGCGGGAGGGACCCTGTGATGATATATCACCAAAAAAAAGATCAGTGGGTTGCCGGAGTGGGGAAGAAGTAAGGAAAAATTCATAGACTTGAGAACGACATCGACTAAAAATAATAGAATTTCCAGATAAATAACTTGAAATATGTACAGCAAGTAACTTTAAAGTATAAATAATTTTAGTTTATATGCTAGTATTACAAAGTAAATACTAAAATGTCTTATACGAGCATTTCTCACAAGTTTCTCCTTAACCTTTAGAAGAAATCCCGGAGCTATAACCGTTAGACAGAAATAAGTGCGACCCCAATCTCGGAAAATAAATGTTGCGCGAAACTTACTACAACGTCTAGATGTTCTCAAAGAATTTAATTAGAAGGGATTTTTAAAGTGTTACGATTTTGTTGTAATCTTGGATTAAGAATGAGCAAACTCGTATATTTGCTGCTCAATCACGTCAATCTATTTATGTCAGCTAGCTGTTACGAGGGAACTAATTCCCGTATCCGGATAAAAAAGTAGCCTTAGTCCTTTCTTAGTTTGAGGTCTGAGTTCAGTTTAATTTAAGTGGATTCATAGAACATTCCGCATTAGTAGTAGGTAACTATATAGTTACATAACGTTCCGTCAATCATCTTTCAGTTTTACAAAGCCTCTACAGATACAAAATGGAGTACGTAATTAGTAAAAGCGAAGTACCTACGACTCTTAATTGAATTTGTAAATTTTGTGAGCACGTCTAAGAACAGCTAAATTAACATTCTTGTAGATTTGTTAAAGAACCCTTTCTTTTTTTAGGTTTCATGTTCAAACAATGAACGCTGTATTTTTTTTATTGAAATATCTTAATTTAGGGACCAGTATTACGTGACAAAATGATTTTATATTTTAAAAGTATAAAATTGGATAAATAAAATAACGGTTTATATTAAAGAGGCTAGCAAGTAGAGAAATTGGTCTGAATAATTAAGCTATACATTCTTACACTTGTTCTTGATTGACTTAACTAAGGTAAAAGAAGCGCTTGACGCATCGAAAGAACATGCTACGCGATCAGCCACGGTACAAAGTATGGAGTGTTACATCAATAAAAAGTTGCGAACGAGTGCTTTCGACTGAAGAATCCTCTCCCAAATTTTTACCTTCCACCTCGAGGAGGAACGAATAAGATCCTTTCTTGCATTCGTATTTCGTTATTTATTACTTTTCCATAACTTCTCAGAGGCCCTTGAGGTTTCTGTCAACAGATTGTGAAAGATTGTTATGTCGAAGGGCTCCGTAGATGGCTCTCGAAGTGCGAACGGTTCAATGAAAGTGCGTTCACAGCTTGTCCGAAAGCCACGTAGAGGCTTTAGACCTTTTCCAAGTGCTTGTTAAGTGCTCGTTTTTAAATGTCTCCTTTTGTATCGTTTCTTCACGGAGTGTTGCGCGTACATGCGGAATATTCATGTCATTGATATTGTTGCGTGTTTTCTCTAATAAGTTCTCAAAAGAATGCCAAAAATCGAATGCATCTCTTCAATAGTTCAAATTCTAGCTTTACCTATTAACTGTTGAGAGTATTCCATAATTTTGCAAAGATTATTTCATGTTCTTGAAAAAAATGCTGTTATAAGTTTAATGATCGTTGTCATGTTTTAAAAGCGAAGCAGTTAAATGGTATCTAGCTCGCTTTGACTTTATTCGCAACATGGGAAATAAGAAAATCTCCTATTGGCGGTAAGTATTTTATTTATAGTCTGGATTTCAATAGTTGAAATCAATTTCAAGCTTTCAGATTAGGGATTTCAAAACTTTATGATGCATATAGTTGACATTTCTGTGGAACCCAGAAGAATTGAAATTTTTAATCGAACATTCAGGAAATATATTAAGAAAAAAGCTTTCACCCACGTCCCGATTACTTCCGACAAGTAGATAAAAAGTGTCGTATATATTTTCTGATAAGTAGCCACGTTTTATCAATATTCATCCAGTATATCTGGCGCGAAGGAGGATCAAACAATAATTACCACTTGGTTTTGAGATTACTTTAAATATCCTAATTTCTCATCCTATATTTTATTTAGCTATTGCTATAGTTATTCACAAAGTCAGGAAAATTTGACCTATAATTCGAAGTCAGCAAGCCCGGCCCGAGGCAAATATAAACAAGGATAACTTCCAAGGTTTGCTTTGTCAAGTTATACAACATGAACGGTATTTTGTTACTATTGGGCAGCTATCTTATTTAAGCTGGACAATAAAAGAGAATGGGTGAGCTTAGAGCCCAATGTTCCTTATTTCCTTTGTGAGACTATTTTGCTGGTTTCGACCTCAATATTTTTTGAATAAATGTCTTCACAATAAGATAAACACTAAGTAAGGTACACAAAGTACTAAGTATAACATTTCAATGCATTAAATGTGGATAAAGAATACTGTCACTGGTCACTGTTTTTAGTTCTTTGTTGCAAAGCTAAATCTATACCTAATTCTTAATACCATTATTGCTTAGCCGCTAGTATAATATTTTTTACGCAAATTGTGTTTTAAGCAACTCTAGAACACAAGCTAACTGAAAGGGTACCTACTCAAAAGAGATAACTATACTATTTTTTCAGTCAAAACAAAACAGTCTTAGCATAATTCCGAAATAATAGAACGCTTTTACAAACAGAGTTTCACACAGACCTAGATACAAAGAAAAGCTTTTCTAAAGTTAATATTTCGTGCGCGTGGCTTACAGGCCTAACCCTACTAAAACGCAGCCAGTCGTTTCGAATCAAGGATAAACCCTAACCAGACAGACATTTGTTTGTACATGTACTACATAGTATCTACAAATAATTGTATATTCGGGTCTCTTTGATAATACTCAGTCACCGTATGTCTACACTTGAGGGAGTACAATTTGACTCACTTTTAAATCTCAATAGAATTAAACTATTTATTACGCCATCTTTATATATTTTTTTTACCTAAATTCCATGTTCTAGAAGTAAATGTAAATATTTCAAGTAAAAAATTGTTTACAGTAGGTACTTAAAGATAATTAAGCTTTCTATCAGGAAAAGGCTTTTGGAATATAACAATGAATTATTATGAATTTCAGTTATTAGTTATCTGCTTCCTACGCAAGTTTTACTTCTAAGCAGCTGTTGTTTAATTGTTACAGAAAACCACTTAAAATGTTTTTTTATAATTAAAACTGGTATAGTTCTCCTGTTCTCCACAAACTTTTTGCCGTCACGGAACATTGACTGCGCCGAAACCGATTGCACACATGCACTAACTTGTACTCGGAGTTTAGTTTCGGAACGACAACGACGTTTACGAGAACTGTAGCAATTATTGCACTGCATCAATCTATGTAAGTACATTATAATGCTGAATAGAAAAGCAAATAAAGACATTTATAATATCAAATGCTATTACCACACTGTTAGATATATTATGTAAATGGTTTTGTGTGTACTTAGTTGACCCAAATCCGTTGCACTCGCGTGTAGTTACATGTTAATATAACGCAGCAATGATGTATCTAATTATGAAACCCAATATCCTCTCATTAACCGAAGGCAGCATATGGTATGACTAATCAACTGACTTTCAGCCACATTCATCATGAAAAGCCACACGTTATACGGTTCAATGAAGCTAATCTACGTGACAGCGTTTTACAGACAAATAAGCTTAATTGAGGCCAATCGTTCCTATAATTAAACAATGATGTGTAATAATATTTCAAAAATCTTGCGAGCAATGTTCCGGTTCATCATAACATGTTTAGTAAATAAATACGTAATTGAATTAATGTGTTTAAAGTGGGTTAAAACCAATGCATGGAGTAAAAAACGGGTCAGCACACAAAAGCCTGATCCGTAGCCAGTAGCGCGAAAGTTTCCCCGCAAATAAAGTGGCTACGCTATGAACTTTCCGTAGCGGTTTCGTAGCGGTCTCGTAGTAGGCAATGACCGTTTATTTTCTACAACGAAGTGTAGTCACTGTGTAACTGTAGGGTAGTTTGGAATGTAGACTTTTACTTATTGCCTGACAAATAAATACATTAATCTCAATAGCTACAAACATTTTTTGTACCTACTATGGGGTTTATAAATGTTTGCTTTATTATTTACAAACTTGTTCTCCAAAATACCGATACCCACTCAAGTGAGATAAGCTTGTAAATTACAAATTAAGTGAAGTTCGAAACATTCTAGTATCTACACGGTACACTGGTTTCTCAATTAATTTTGAAAGTATCGCGGACTTTCAGCTACGCTGTGCACTCAAAGGGTTTTGTATTCTGATTCACTGATAAGGAATTATTAATTATGCACGGATATGCAGGTATGATGTGGTGCAGATATTTTTCATTTCCATATAAAATGTGAATTCATAAATAAACTAGCATACGTAATTTGTGATTTTTTGATAACGTATTTTTACGTCAAAATCAATCATGCATAGCATCGGTGTTCACGTTCGTGGTTCGTTGTATATTCTCATCGTGAATATACAACGAACAATATAAACATCACAATTTTCATCTCAAACGCCACCAGAACAGATTACCTGCCTTTTAGAGATAATACGGAGGGGATATAATAACACGTGCTCCTTTAAAACCTCTCCCTTTTCTAAGCAGGTAATGGAAATATTCCGTCCCCGATTCCGAGTACCTTTACCTATTGAATACTAATTAATTATAAGCACTTCAGTTACCATTTCTTTTTCCATTTCGGTTAGCCACTTTAGTAATTTCGTTTGACCTGTTTTATGAATTCGTTTTTAGTGTTCCGCACTCGAAGGGTAAAGCAGGACCCTATTACTAAGACTTCGCTGTCCATCCGTCCGAATGTCACTAGGCTGCATGTCAAATGTCAAGAGTCGTGATCGGTAGACAGTTGTTTTCACAGATGATCCACGTGTTGTTGTTGCCGGTATAACAACAAGTACTGAAAACTAGAATAGAATATATTTTTTATCTCATACAACAAATGTATTTTTTATAGATAATGGTAAGGAACCCTTTGTTCCGCGATTTCGTCTCACTCTTCTCCGGTTTTTTTACTGCGGCGCGTGCCGATTTAAATTTTGCACACGATGTGGAATTAATATCGGTCGTGCGGTGCCCCGGTGTGGTCGAGTATTTCAGTGTCTTAAGTCACGTATCGGAACTGTTCCCACGAACTGATATTGGCATTCCTTAAGACCCTATTATAATGTTTGATGTTGTGGAAAAGTTCAGAGGGTCCACTTTATCTGTGTAAGAAATCAGGAGGTGTACAACAAATGTTGTTTACTATATAAGATAGAGGGCGTGAAATCTAAAATTACCAATGAATTGCTAGTGAATTGGTGAAAATAGCTTTTATGTATTTCCACGTAAACGCTTTCCCAATTCATCCTTATCTCGTCTAATATTGGCAGCTCTCAATAGTCTAGCCGTCTGACTAAACATTCGGTTCTGTAGATAACATGGCATATACACCGCAGAAGTCCCTTGTTTCTAAGACTTTAGTATTAATACTATAAATAGACTAGGTTAATGGGTAAGACGCATCTGTTCTATGCTTTAAAGGAAGATATGATCGTAATTAGACCACACCCACGGCTGTTGCTATTCCACGTGGGTTTGAATTAATCCAATTTGTTGATTTATAAACGTAGGTTTAGGAGAGATTAAGCGTAATTACACTGCTGCTGAAAGTTACAGAAATTGACTCAAAATATACAATTAGGTAAAGAAATTATCGAAATTGGATCAAATAGTAATAACTCAAGCTTGGCATTTCAAAAAAAAGTTTATGAAACAGTTTTCTTTTACAAATTAAAATTTAAGTCAATTTTAAACTACTTGCACCTAAACATAGGCTTTTTAAAGTAATTTCTTATTATTCATCTCAAATTGATAAATAGTTTATATCTGACTAGCTTTTGCCAGCGTTTTCACCCGCGTCCCGTGGGAACTACTCGGCGCACCCGCATAAAAAGTAGCCTATAGCCTCGATAAATGGGCTATCTAACACTGAAAGAATTTTTCAAATTCAAACCAACAAACAAACTCTTCAGCTTTATAATATTAGTATAGATTTTGTTAAAATAAATGCGTATTTGTTGTTTCTATTATATAGCAATCCGGTACTCTAACGGCCGTTCCCAATAACCTATCTATGTCTGGATTTCCTTACTAGAGATAGAATTTTGACATTAGCCCCATACTAGTAATGTCAAATTCCTATCTCTAGTAAGCAAATCCAGAGATAGACAGAATATTGAATTCCGTAGCTAATCTAATCTACCAGCCTATCTTAGTGCAGATATAATTTAATTAAGGACAAGACCCGAAACTTATTGTGATCGGTTGTATAAGGGCTCATTCGATTTAGGTACCTACGTTATGTTTTATCTATTGTCAGGGAATTCTAATTAGGTTCCACCGTCTGCGTTCTGAGAAAGTACCCGTTTGATGTTCAGAAACCATATTTTAAGATACAGTTCGCTAAGTGTATACTAATATCTAGGAGACCAAACGAAGTTTAGAAAATAATTTCCACCGCAAAGTTATTTGATATAAATATTATCTTATCGGTAATATTATTGACTGGTTGACCGGTACAGCGGTAACTGCGGAAATCAATATTCTGTCTATCTCTGGATTTGCTTACTAGTGATAGAATTTTGACATTAGCCCCATACAAGTAATGTCAAATTCCTATCTCTGGTAAGAAAATCCAGAGTTAGGTAGGTTATTGGGAACGGCCGTAAAAGCATGATATTTTACACGGACGAAGCTTTTCCGTGTCTGCCTACGCGGAAAGTTTTAATGAGTACGTAAATAAACTCATAATTCAAGAACAAATAAATTATTATGCTCTACAACTAATTAGGTCCTGATGGGTACTATAATTTTTAACGGAAAATGAGAATAGTGGTCCCGATCCTGGAAGTGAAATTAAGTACGAAGTCAGTCGAATTGCAATGTTGTTAAGTATCTACCTCATTATTAAACAGAGGTTCCAATATATGACTTTATGTAACCACCCGAACGGCAGCTATAAGTTACGTCACAGGCTCTATTGATAAAAATAGACTTTATAAAAAGTTCAGACGTGAATTGATCGTGAGGTCTATGAGGTGGACAGCACCGTCGCCGGCTGAGTAAGTGCCGCTTAATAAACGGGAGCCAGCGGGTCGTTGGATAAATGGCGACGCTGTCCGTGTCTTCGTTGAAGGATAACTCTTATATTGCAGGTTCACTCACCTAGGCACCACCCCGACCGACAAACTCGTTTATACCACAGTTTATACCATCCACCCTTCACAGACTAAGAAAAAGGACTAACAAAATTAATTAGCAGCGTAATTCTTATGAAACTCGAGCAATTAACCTAATTTGTCTTGTCAAAGTAAGATTAAGCTGAAATGTAGGTGGATATTAATAGATGGACCTTATATTATTTGGAATTGTTTTTTTACTTTTACTAAAAGAAGTCTAATGAAGCCATAGACAATACAGTTTATCTCGCACGTATATTATTTTCTGAGTGAAACGTAAAATTCGTTTCGGAATAAATGAGTTCGCGCGTATCTGCCACCGTACTCTATCTCCGCGGTACTTTGTGTGTAAATGTAAATTGCTGTCGGCCGTTTGTTTACATCGTGTAACTGATTCCGGTAGGTATAATGAATTTAGAAGATAAAGAGATATTAAATGAGTAATGAGAATTAACCGGAATAGGACGTCGATCACTCCATTTTTTTGACTCTCTGATACGTATCGGCGTTTCCTTTCAACGCTAGTCGCATTCATACACACGCACACACATTTAGATAAAAGTAGAAAGCCTGCAACTGACATCTTCAAAAATTACATAGGTAGGTATTCGGTCGTATTTCGTGACACATATTTTTAGCTGAGAAACCCAAATAAAATACAATTGACAAGAAGAAAACAGCTTTACTAAATGGTCCAGGAAAATAACTTAAATCGGTTTATCGTTTTCATTTTGTTGAGATGAATCTTGACAGAATTATCTCGCCTTTGGAAATTGAGTTTCAAAATAGAGCAATCACAATGCTTCCTTGTTAGAAATTCAATTTAAAAGAAGAGGTATTGAGAAAGGTACAATTGAAACTGAAATTAAATCAACAGTTCGATTTGTCTAGATATTGTACTGCCTGGAAAGAACTTTAATACTAGCATTCTAAAATTAATACCGTTAATAAGTGATATTTAAAAAAGGTATAAAAGATGCTCTCGTGAACGGTGTTACGGTTTTTGTTTTTGAAATACTATAGTAGCACTACGTACTACTAGGTAATAATTCAAGTTTCTGAACCTTGCATTGTTCCTGTAAACCTTTCCCGCGATACAAAAACCCAATTTTCGTAAACAAAATGGTACCTCAACGTTGCAACGTAAGGTGAAAATGAGGTAGCATTTTCAGTGATTTCAAAAAGTGGTAAAGTTTTGTTGAAAGGACCGGCAAAGGCTTGTGTCGATTTTCATGCACTTTTAGCGTGCTTTGAACCGCTACAGTTGAGGTTTTCATTAAAGTCGCAACTCGCAGTGAGCTGCCTGCTGAAATAACTGTTTCCGCTTTTTTGTGCTTCTGATTTTCAAAGTGTTTTATGTTACTTATATAGGTAGGTACCTGGATAAGTTCATTCATGTGTTGATGCTGCTATCAAAAATTTTCGATTGGTGGTGACTTTAATGCCTACTTATTTGATATACGGTTAGTTTAACAGGTTCTAGATAAAGTTCTAGATAGCTATCTGATAGATCATGCCGTGGAAGTTGTCAAAACTAATAACATTAATATGGCAGTAGGTATGTCAGCTAGCTATTTAGAACTTTACCTATGAAACAGGCAGTAGGCAAATCGGATTGAATGAGAGCTAAGCTTAACCGAAGTTTACTAAGATGTGAATCCTAGATTAGCAGTTAGAACCAGATTAGTGAACGTCAAGCAACACACGAACTAAAATTAAAGCAGTATTGGACAACCTAGAAACACACACAATTTAGTTTCGCGTTGTTAGTTCACTAAGATTACCTACGTTCGCTCGGCCATAGTTAGAAGAAGAATATTAATAAATTAAAACTAATTTGCATAAAATACATAAGAGTCTGTTCCTATTAAAAGCAACGTATGTAGATGGTAAAATAAAAAAATATAAAACAGTGCATATGCAGATATATTGAGAAACTTTAACATCCACGTAAAACATTTAAAGTACTTCGCTGCAAGTTTTCACTATGTTAACAACGTTGTGTACAGTTAGCATTTATTTAACTTAACAAAACATTAAGCAGCTCAACATTGTTATAGTTGCTTTGTTAAGGCCATTACAAATATGTGATACGCGACTGCACGAGACACATCTTAAAGAATGTTGCAAAGGTGCCAACTTTTGTTTCCTTCTCAAAGAAAATATGCTTACAAAGCAAAGTTTATTTCATGTAAGCAGTAGTACTGAAAACGTGTCACGAGTATGAGTTAAAATACAATCGTAACGTTGTTGTGTAAACTGAAATAATCAATTCAACGCATGTTTTCAGGAAATGACGGTTCCGAAATTGGCAATTTATTGTAAAAAGGGAAAATATCGCTCGGGCTTTGGGTCACGAAAACTATCAATCAGCCACTTAGAAATATCCCTTAGCAGATGTATATTTATTCACAAAATGTTAGACGCAAGCACGTGCGGTGTATAACATTGCCGCGATATTTCCTTAGGAATTGGGTCACTACGTGCATGGCAGTATTATGTGCTTTCCTGGCTGAAAATAACAAAATCTTAGAATGCCTGCTACTTTAGAAAGAAACCTTGTAAGAGGTCGCTTATTTACACCGTTCCTGGTTAATTTTATCTTCATATTGCTCCAAGATAGCTCTTGCATGCAGTAACTGACCAGATATATAAAGTTAGCTATAGCAGTGAAAGTATATATTATTATTCTTCACTTCTCCCGAATTGACAGTGAAAGAGTACGAAACATACCTTTGTTTATAACTGCTTCATAAGATACTCGTCACATAATAATTAGAAGGCAACAGCTTGTCGTACACGAGAGCAAACTTGAACAACGAATAATTTCCTAAGATTAAATTCCCGTTGCTAAACACCTGGAATCTGCTATATACCTAAGTAGGCTAATAATGAAATAGTACAGCCTAAAAGCTTAAGGTCCTTGTAAAGTACCAAAACTCAATAAAATAATAAAGGTACAATTTTCTTGAGCTTTATACACCTTTGTAGAGCTATGTATAATACTGCCTCTTTTATGTTCTTTGTTATTTAAATCAAAATTCGTTTACTTTCTGATGTTGCCTTTTTAGTAATACGAGAAAATGTATTTTTAATATTTCTCGTAACTAGACTTATTAAGGTAAGAATAATGTTGTTTTAAGTTTTTTGGAAAGAAGAAATACAAGAAAAACCAGACAATGATTGTATAAATGTTAAAAGTTCTGAAGTGTGCCGTGAGCTTGTAATCAGTTAAGCTAAGTCTCGGGAGGGCTGAAGAAATTCTCTTGAGGCTCGTCTAAATTAATTTTAAAACAAAGAAAACTTTGAATTTGTTTTATCTAAACTTTGAGATGTAAGTATGCCCGCATTACGTTGTTTTAATTAAGTTACTTACTCTTAAAATTTTCATGTAAATTGCGGTAATTACATGTATTTAGTATGCAATATTAGGACCGCTTTTGTTTGTCTTGTACATTAATGACATCAAGAAATGTTTCAAAAATACTCATTTTCTACTGTACGCTGATGACCTGAAGATATTTAGTGCGGTGCGCACTGTTGACGATTGCCTTTCTTTCCAGGAAGACTTGAACAGACTGACTGATTACTGCACAGCCAATAAATTACATCTTAGTATACCCAAATGTAATTATGTTCATTTCACGAGGAACAAACACGTAATTAATTTTGTCTACAGCCTTAACAACGTTCCGCTAAATAATATCCCCGTAATAAAAGACTTGGGTGTTCAATTCGATTGCAAGCTTTCCTTAAACGTGCATGTTGAGGATATCGTCAACAGAGCTTTCAAAATGTACGGCTTCGTAATGCGGTCTTCTACTGAGTTCAAGCGCACCTCTACATATCTCTACCTCTATAAAACACTCGTTCGTTCTCAGTTAGAATACGCAGTTCCCATCTGGAACCCGTTCTATCTTAAGTATTGTGCCTTGATAGAGAAGGTTCAGCGTAAGTTTCTGCGCACGATGTTTTATAGATGTCACAGAAGAAAAACCACCCTATCGTATTCCGAACTACTGGATCGGTATAAGCTCGTAAGCTTGGAGAATAGGCGTAAGTATCTGGAGGCCAATGTACTGTACGATATCGTCCACAACCATTTTGATGCCATTGATCTCACGAGCAAGCTGTGCTACTCGGTCCCGCGGACTATTAATGTACGTAAAGTGCGAGCGGGCACCTTGTTCGCAGTAAATACGTGTCGGACTAACTCTGGCTTACGCTGCCCTATTCATAGAATGGTGGAATCATATAATGCCTATTTCGTTGCGATTGATATATTTGCATGCTCTAAATCGAAATTTAAATCTAATGTCATGAAATTGTTGTTGTAATTAGACTGCTCACATTATTACTATTTTAATAATTGTAATTAACTGTCCATAATCAAATTCATCTTCCATAATCAATCAATTTACTTATAAAAAATGTATAATGAAAAATTTATATTTACTTATATAAATCAACTTTAATTTAATTTATCGTAGCTCTACTGGAACTGCATGCTTGTTCCTCTAGTAGCGCCCAATGTCTACTATATTGCTAATTTGTGGATAATGTAGTGGGCTGCAATATTGCTCTTCTAATGTGTTGTTATATGCTATGTGTATTAATCTTATATTGTAGCTGTTTTTTGTCCCTAAATGAATAAAATAGAATAAAATAAAATAAAATATGTAGGCTGTTCAGTTTCTTTGGGAACAAAAACCGTATACATAATACCTACTTAATTTTCCCGACCTAGGGTTCAAACTTCAAGAAAAGTTGTGGAATTTTTCTATCTACTAGAGCTTGTGGAAATTTTCGAAGTCTCTCAAGAATATATTTGAGAAACAAAACATTTTAACATGGAAATAATTTCCATTTGACGACAACGAAAAAAGCAGTCGAGTCGGCACAAAACAATTACTACGCGATTCAAATTGGAATTTGATATACTACAGAGTTGTTTTTTATTAATGAAATGGGAAGAAATATTTTTGTACAAAAATATTGTTATTTCACTGGTTCATTAATTATTTGTTATATTTTCACCGTACTTGTAAGTAACAATACGTTTTTGCGCTAGAGTTTTATTTACACAATAATATTTAAACCGTTCCATAACATATCATGTTCTAGTCTGTAAATTTTTAATTATTCTGTTTTTAAGAAAGGTTTCTTGGATCTGGAAAAAGTTCTCATTGATTACTGTACCATCAGCAGCTTCATTACAGGCTATTCTCTAAACCAATATATCAGCTTTGCCCTTGAGTCCCGCGATTTGTTTCGTAAAGCTGTACCTAAAATAGGACTTTCGTATAACAATTTCGCAATAAAGTGTGACACTAAACCAGGGACTCACTGGCGCTTGGAAGTGGTGAAATCCAATAAAGAGAAATCGTTCCTCGTGGTTTTACTCTACAGTCCAGCTAATAGTAGACAATTGTTAAAGCTCTTCTGGTGGATGGAATTTATTTGTGTCCTACTGTGGTCACAAAGCGAGGTAGTCTCACGGTCTTGTTTGCTTTCGAGGGACTAATCAAACTTCTATAATTTTGTTAGTGTGTTTACGAAATGAAAGTCACCTTTGGCTAAGCTTGGAGAGTTGTTTATGTTGAGCCGGAACTCGTTTGTAGTGGTCACGTTCTCTCATTCAATTATTTTATGATCAAGTCATTGGCAGATCTTGGCTGATGGTATGAAATAATAATTTCTTCAAAAAAGTACTTTTGTTTAGAGATTAAAACCGTTGGACGAATTATGTAAGTATATAAAAAAAGCAGTGTGTGTAATAAAAGTGCGGAAAATTACAGCTTGTTTTTCTACCACGAACTCACGACTGACATTCTTATTTTTTCTTTGTTTCGAAGAGCAATATTTTGAGCATTTTTATAATATTTTTTAAGTAGCCAAATTAAAGTTTAGATAGGACAGCTCTCAGGACAGCCAGTAAACAGATATTCGTCGAGACAGAACCGTAAACAGGACAAATGGTAAACGTAACGTAGGTAAGAACATAATCTCTGAATCAATTAAGAATTAAGATACAATTTCAGTTTGTTTCCTATATTATGGAGTTGTGGGCTTCGGCATTAGGCGGCTTTCAAGCAGTAATGCGGAAGCGTACTTCCCTGTTGCTAGCAAACAGCGTCAGTTGGCGCCCAACTTGTTAAACTCTACCGAACTATTACTATTCACCATGCTATGCTATCGAACAAGCCCTTCATTAGTTTTAATATGTAGCTAGACTTGTTTATTTAAGGAAAGTGTATCCCATCTCGCATGAAACACCTAACTTCTCATAATTGTTGTATAAATTGTTTACCATTTTATACTACAGGCACATTTGGAAGTATGTTCGTTTCAATAAAAAATGCCATAGGTAGATACTAGCAAAATAATTTATTCAGGAATATCACAAACTTCTATATGCAAGCAAAAATGTAAGAATTTACCGTGGCTGTTTGGTTTCCAATCAAATTCCTAGTCCGGACTGGCGACCAATGAATATTTGATTCTGAGCAGTCGTTGTACAAGATCACGTTACATAGTATAACTCGTACAAAAACGAACACACTTCATGCGAAGAACTTTTTAATTCCATTTGTAATTCAACAATATTCCTATGAATTAAGAATACCTGACGTAAAACTCGTTGTTCTTTGATTACTGACAGAATTTTCTAATTGAAGTATTTCAGAAGTCTGCAGTTTCTTTCGCCGAAATTTTAATAAATTCTATCTTTGTCTAATGTTTCTGGGAAATTGGTGTAGTGTTAGAGTAACAAGAAAATTAAATAATACTAAGGATGCTTTGCATTACAACTTTTATATTTAAATAGAAAGTAAAGGGATAGGTATTTATGAGTGAATTCGACCATACCATATATTTTCTACAAACTTTTTTGACAATTTTCTTATCAAAAACTAACAAATAAAATAATAATTTAGATACTCTTACTAATTTCATTATCGCTAACGAAACGAAACCTACGCAATTGTATCTTACATAATTAATTTCACCGCAGTAGGTACATGGTACGTCGAAATGAAATAGGAATAGGTACTTGTTAATTCTCAAAATTGAAGAGTACCGCAAAGGGAATATTTAATAGTCTTTAGATACTAAATGAATTCGTGTTTTTGAAAATCGTATAATGTAGCTTTAGAAAGCTCCCCTTGCCAATAGTATTCCGGCCTGCTGGCTTTGAAAGCCGCGAGTAAACATTAATGTTCCGGGATCTGCTCGTGAAAAGCCGTCCCATGCTCTCGTTTATCGGGACAAACCTATTGGGGTTGCGTCCGGCATTACACACTTATAGATAGATATATGCCGTTCAAAAATGTATAAGAAATATTGAGTGAAGCTATTGAAATACGTTTTGGATGTAGCCACTCATATATGTAAAAGTGTAATCCTGGAATTAGGTAATATTTATTAACAGAATTACCGAATGGCAGTGGAATTTTGGATCTGTATATATGAGACAAATATAGCGGTTTTAATTTAAATATATTTGTTTGTATTGAGCTTAACATAACTGTCTCCTATAGGTGGGTACATAAAATTTACAATTAAGTGTTGTACATAACTTAAAGTAAAATATCGTAAGAAAGTAACATGACCTATTTATTTCTACCAGTCTTAAGACCGGTAAATGAAGGATATTGTACTAGGAAACTTCCCTTAAGCGAGTTCCGTACACGCTCATTCACAAATGGATTGTTCTGGGAACTTCTGAACTCAAATATTGTCTTCTACCAAGTATTTGTGTTCATTAACGAAGTAGCGTCTATTATATTATGTCCTCTTGAATAACCCCGAATGTCTGAGACAAAACTTGAAACTCAAACCTTTAAATACTTATCTTTGTCTTGTAACTGACTCGCTCACTGAGTCTTGGAATACTAATGAAAGCGGAAAAATTGCTGATCGAGTGAAAATGTAGAGACATAGATCGAAAAGGGTTGAATTGAAAATGAATTTTATCTGGTTTAGATTGTATAGTAAAGGTTTCTTCCTAATACAAATTACGTATTAATCCACCGAGGTTCAAATTTCTATTCAAATAATTATTAACAACTGCTCTGAATAACTAAATAATTATGTTTGCAGGCGGTAGGAAGCAATCAAAACAGCAACCCAGTACCAGGAAAATGTGAAAGAATATATTTAAGGGCTCCGCGGCAGCCATATTCAAATATTTGTTAATGATGCCAATTTGCTTTGTCAATTAGCTTCAATTTGCGAAAAAAAGGAAATTATTTTCCTTCTGCGAGTATGGCGGGTTTGTATATTGCCATCAATATTATAGAAGCGATGATGGTGTTGTTGTTTATTAATTAAAGCAAAAAAGCGGCAATCTCCTAATGAATGTTAACATAGATTGAACTGAGAATCGTTAGATACACATCGTGAAAATTTGTGAAAATAAATAGTTATGTTATAGTGATTCAATTAAAATAAAATAATTATAGCTATATTTATCATTTAAATAAAAAAAACAATTTATACAGAATGTTAAACAAAACCTAAAAGAACATATGGGATTTTTGAAAACTAATTTTAATTTCATTGCAGTGCAGAGAACACGCAATAACGACTTCTGTCGCAAAATATATACAGCTAAATATAGGTATGTATGTATCTCCATATGTATGTTTTTAATAAGGGTTAAAACATCCTGCGTTAAAATACACAATTCTGTTTACATTATAAATATTCATCGTTTACCTTCGTTTTTAATACAGCCCACATTTCCCGGAGTACGTAATGTACGTAATTCAAATGATTTTGGCATAACACGGCCTTTTGAGTGTGCCTACTCAAAAAACGTGTATTCAGTTTTATTTGAACATGTATGTTTATAGTGAATGTCTTTATTTTTATGACTTGGTACCTGAATACATAGAATGTATTTAAATATATCCGAGGTAACAATTTGTACGTGTTTCTTACGTTACTGTTTTATTCTTCCCTGTGTTACGTAATAAAAAATATATGCCTCCCATTCTGTATTATTGTAGTTGGGTAAAAATATGACATCATGTTAAGCAAAGTGGTTTATGCTGAAACGTGAAGTCATTTATCCGTTGAGACCGNTACATAATTAATTTCACCGCAGTAGGTACATGGTACGTCGAAATGAAATAGGAATAGGTACTTGTTAATTCTCAAAATTGAAGAGTACCGCAAAGGGAATATTTAATAGTCTTTAGATACTAAATGAATTCGTGTTTTTGAAAATCGTATAATGTAGCTTTAGAAAGCTCCCCTTGCCAATAGTATTCCGGCCTGCTGGCTTTGAAAGCCGCGAGTAAACATTAATGTTCCGGGATCTGCTCGTGAAAAGCCGTCCCATGCTCTCGTTTATCGGGACAAACCTATTGGGGTTGCGTCCGGCATTACACACTTATAGATAGATATATGCCGTTCAAAAATGTATAAGAAATATTGAGTGAAGCTATTGAAATACGTTTTGGATGTAGCCACTCATATATGTAAAAGTGTAATCCTGGAATTAGGTAATATTTATTAACAGAATTACCGAATGGCAGTGGAATTTTGGATCTGTATATATGAGACAAATATAGCGGTTTTAATTTAAATATATTTGTTTGTATTGAGCTTAACATAACTGTCTCCTATAGGTGGGTACATAAAATTTACAATTAAGTGTTGTACATAACTTAAAGTAAAATATCGTAAGAAAGTAACATGACCTATTTATTTCTACCAGTCTTAAGACCGGTAAATGAAGGATATTGTACTAGGAAACTTCCCTTAAGCGAGTTCCGTACACGCTCATTCACAAATGGATTGTTCTGGGAACTTCTGAACTCAAATATTGTCTTCTACCAAGTATTTGTGTTCATTAACGAAGTAGCGTCTATTATATTATGTCCTCTTGAATAACCCCGAATGTCTGAGACAAAACTTGAAACTCAAACCTTTAAATACTTATCTTTGTCTTGTAACTGACTCGCTCACTGAGTCTTGGAATACTAATGAAAGCGGAAAAATTGCTGATCGAGTGAAAATGTAGAGACATAGATCGAAAAGGGTTGAATTGAAAATGAATTTTATCTGGTTTAGATTGTATAGTAAAGGTTTCTTCCTAATACAAATTACGTATTAATCCACCGAGGTTCAAATTTCTATTCAAATAATTATTAACAACTGCTCTGAATAACTAAATAATTATGTTTGCAGGCGGTAGGAAGCAATCAAAACAGCAACCCAGTACCAGGAAAATGTGAAAGAATATATTTAAGGGCTCCGCGGCAGCCATATTCAAATATTTGTTAATGATGCCAATTTGCTTTGTCAATTAGCTTCAATTTGCGAAAAAAAGGAAATTATTTTCCTTCTGCGAGTATGGCGGGTTTGTATATTGCCATCAATATTATAGAAGCGATGATGGTGTTGTTGTTTATTAATTAAAGCAAAAAAGCGGCAATCTCCTAATGAATGTTAACATAGATTGAACTGAGAATCGTTAGATACACATCGTGAAAATTTGTGAAAATAAATAGTTATGTTATAGTGATTCAATTAAAATAAAATAATTATAGCTATATTTATCATTTAAATAAAAAAAACAATTTATACAGAATGTTAAACAAAACCTAAAAGAACATATGGGATTTTTGAAAACTAATTTTAATTTCATTGCAGTGCAGAGAACACGCAATAACGACTTCTGTCGCAAAATATATACAGCTAAATATAGGTATGTATGTATCTCCATATGTATGTTTTTAATAAGGGTTAAAACATCCTGCGTTAAAATACACAATTCTGTTTACATTATAAATATTCATCGTTTACCTTCGTTTTTAATACAGCCCACATTTCCCGGAGTACGTAATGTACGTAATTCAAATGATTTTGGCATAACACGGCCTTTTGAGTGTGCCTACTCAAAAAACGTGTATTCAGTTTTATTTGAACATGTATGTTTATAGTGAATGTCTTTATTTTTATGACTTGGTACCTGAATACATAGAATGTATTTAAATATATCCGAGGTAACAATTTGTACGTGTTTCTTACGTTACTGTTTTATTCTTCCCTGTGTTACGTAATAAAAAATATATGCCTCCCATTCTGTATTATTGTAGTTGGGTAAAAATATGACATCATGTTAAGCAAAGTGGTTTATGCTGAAACGTGAAGTCATTTATCCGTTGAGACCGTCGTTCTTCTTCTTCTTATCGAGTGAGCTGCAGGTTTAATCACCTGACAAGCCCTAGTGTCAGAGTTTTCTCAAATCCGCCTGACGGCCTCTGACGTGGAATTATAACGACGACTGCTACTGAGTAACAATCGAGGACGACGGCTTTACGTGCCCTCCCAGGCACGGGGGTGTAACACCGCCAACTTCCAAACTCCAGGCTGCTTTGAGAAAGTTTCTAAAACCCACAAAGCGATTTCGGCCTGACCCGGGAATCGAACCCGAGACCCGTGGCACGGCAGTCGCGCTATGCGACTACTAGACCAACGAGGCAGTTTAAAAATAAACGTTTTTAGACGTTTATTTTTAAGGATGGGGCTACATGAAAACATGACGCAAGAGATACCTACTATGTCCACGTGTATGTCTGTCTATGTCAAGTTTAATATAAAAATTTATCTTAGATATATCGCTAGTATAAAGGTTGGAACTTATAAATAAAATTCAGTCTCGATTCTCCACATCATTTAAAAAATATAATAATAATCTTTCTAGTTGAAAAACCGCCTACTCACCTAGATCATTCAAAGAAAGTAGGTATCTATGTTGTCTTGATGTTAAAAAACCACGACTTGTGTAGATATTGTAAAAATACGCGTGTTTTTGGAGTTTCATTTCGAAGTCCTCTTGAAGAATAACGTCGACACATATAGTGATAGATGTTTTAATATCCAAGATGAATATACATGATAATTTTACTGAGGCAAAGCTGACTGGGATGGGTAAGTGCATGCCTTAACTACACCTCAGTGAAATGCAATAATAGAGCTTGGTTGTTTCTAGAACGTGAAGCGAAATAAATGGACGAATTAATAGTCCACAAACGTATTTAGTTATACAGTTACAGCACTCCTTAAATGTTTTGGGATCACTAACAGTTGCACAGATCTATGGAGCATTTCAAGCTTGAGTTCACGTTTCTTTTCTTCCCAGAAAGTGTGAGTTGAACGACAGACAGTCATTTGTAGATATGTCACTGATAGGGAGCAAAAAGTACCAAACTGGAGGCACTAAGTTGAGAAAGTCCGCAAATGAGAAATTAAGGAGTAGTAAATCAATGACCAAACTTTTACCGTAAGGACCGAAACTTTATGAGCCCTCAGAAACGTTCTACGATAGCTTTTTCGTGTGCTAATCGGCTCATATTTCTTACATTTTACGGTTAGTGCCCTGAACTCCAGCTGCACAATGCTATATTTTCATTCCGTGTCTACGTGACTTCATAAAAACTTCACTGTCTCAAACCATAAAAGTAAAAGATGCACTTAGCTTCTTTCACCGCTAACAATATTCTTCAAGTTTTGTGGGTTCGTGATAAATTACGCGAGTTTTATTAAAGTGAAGTAATATTTTAAATGCCTTATGTTGTAGCTGCGGTCTCGAAGGAAATCTCTCTTAACATAACCTCGTTTGCGTGATAGATAGGGGTCCAAAGGGACAGGCTGGCGAGCTAGCAATCCCGACACTATAATTTTAATAGCTGATATTTGAACTTATAATTTCTAATAATAAAGCAGTAGGTATGTTTCTTTTTTGCAGGCAGTTTGAAGTAATTTTGATTTGTTTAGCTAGTATTATAAAGTCTCCCAAATACCCATATCTGCTGTTGGTCTCCAGGACGGTTCTCATCATAAGATCTTATTACAAATAGAAAACAACTTTATGTAGGTTTTCCAACGTCTAACTTTTGACATGGCGGAAACCAAAGAATTTCTGCAAAATTTCTATAGAACAATATTAGATATAATTATGCTCAACTTTCTTTTACGTACCTCATCAGAAATCAGTAAACTTTGGTTTTAATAATGGGAATCAATTTTAATTAACATTTCATAATTATCTTGCGATCGACAAGGAGGGAAGGAAAAACTTTTCTCCCTAACTACTTATTGAATAACTGAGTACTTGAGCACGGTTAATTAAACTGTCCAGCGGTCTTGGTACTTATGATCTTGATTACGTGCTTTTTGTTCACCCTTCCTACTACACCCTATTATTTGGTCTATATTGCCTATAGGTGTATGATAACAACTGCGCTTTGTACTTAGAAATAATATTCCAGATCTAGTGGTACCTATGTACAGACGAAAACAGGTCAACGTATACGAATCTGTCAAATTTTACCAATCGTAACTTAACCTACCTCCATTGTAATAAAGTTGAGAATCTATTGCAGAAATTTGACAGATTGTGGTAACTTGATGTGCTGCCGTCTGTACATACATGTATGTTTCCCGCACATTTTCGATTTTAAAGTGGATCAGAACATCCTGATTCTTATTTCTCTTTCTAAATAAGTATTGTAATGCCTGAAATTGGTTTTAGAGTAATAAATCTTACTAGTTTTGTTTTTAGAAATATACAGTAAAAAAAATGCGCGGTATAGACTATTACTTTTGCAGGGTAGACTTAAAATCTTTTCATTGAAGTACCTAATTTGATTCCGCCTTTGTCCGCTTCGAAGGAAGGTCAGATAATATTATTAGGTATTATATTTCGAGCGTGGGTAGTAATTTTGCTACAAAAAATTACCTGGTTTTTATTACTTGTATTTTTTGTATGATTTTTCTGGAGAAAATCGGTTTATCCAAAGATAGTCCGACAGCTTATTTAAAGAAGTCCCTAAGTGGTCTTCAGCTTATATTGAAAGCAAAGATTTTATCGGCGTTAAGTACACTGATAAAATCTCAATCAAAGTGAATAAAACGTTGAAGGTAAGGTAAGCATAAAAGGTTTGGTACAATTTATGATATCATACTTAGAATAATATTCGTACATGCGAGAGCAAAATCTAATGCTAATGTATTAAACCTATGCTGAATGTTCGTTTGCCGTTAACTCCTTGCTAAAGATGAATTGGGATTTTCGTAAAAGCATTTATAAACGAAGAAGCCTAAAACGAGGATTATACCTACATATTAGTGTGTACTGCTTGAAGAGATTCTAAACATTTTAACAAATCCACAAAATTCCCTGTAACGCCTTCTCAGTATGAAAAGCAAAAAGCCACGCATAGGACGTGGAATATTGATTTCGTGACCCCTGTTTCTTTGTATAAGGACTAGCTCCTTCTTCAATGTAACAGGGGTACCTACTCACAAACATTTCATAGGATCACATGTCATACGAGCTTGTAAAACGTGATCACTGATATATTTATCTGTATATAATATTTGTACAGCTAAAATGTCTGAGCTACTTAAGTGTACAGGGCTTTTAAAAATTTCGAGATGAGAAGATGTTGAGAATTGAGATCGAGTTTCTTAGCTTATGTTATTTCAAAATTGTCGAAATAAAATAATATCAAGTGCTACACCACGTTTTTTTTGCCTGTAACCGTATTAGGAACAGACAACAGCAGGTCATGGTATCCGAATCTGTCAAAGTTCAAACATTTATCTACCGCTATTGTGATAAAGTTGAAAATCTATTGCAGATTGTAATAACTTGATGTGCTGTCGTCTGTACACTTAGGAAAGTGAATGTATACCTGTACATTCTGTTTAATCAGTCTGTACCATACGTGTGATTATAACTGCTATACACGTGTGCAAATATTTTTAATTCGTGGCAGAATAAAGCAGATTTGCAAATAATTTCAAAAAAAGTTTTTATTTATAACAAAGACTGAGACAAAAAAATATGAACGGAGGCAAATGCAATCTTGTAATATTTAAAGTATTATTTGATTAAAGTCGATGAAGCTGATTGGCTTAGAAAAGCCAAGACCATGCTTTAATATTTCAAAAGAAATAAGCCAATATTAAGGAATGTACAATAACTTCGCGTGTATTTCAAGACAGTTGAGCGCAAGCTTTGTTTGCTTAACTTCATAATAAGCTAGACAAGTAAATACCTACCTCAGTAAAGTAACTAAGTAGGTACGGCTTAATCAAGCGTGTTTGTAATTTATTTGTAGAATACGAAAGTGTTTCATTAACAAAATCTTCGCCAACGAGTGAAATATCAAGATATACCTATATTCACTGTAATAATACTCATAATTGAAGGGATTAAATAAGAAACATGTATTCATCAAATGGACTTACCAAACCACAACACGCTTCATAAAAGCGCGAATTTAAATTTTCCAAAAAAAATATTTCGGCTTTCTTTTGTTTTAGGTGAGTCAGTTTCCTAAAAACGCTTTCATAAAGTAAATTATTGATAATTAAATAAACCGGTACCTATCAAATCACTGCGCATTTTAGGGTAAATAAAAGATAAAACAAAAATATTTAATCAGAAGTTTCCTAGAAAAAGGAAACCCCTATACCTACATTTCATCCGGAGGGCAAAATGTTGCTGACAGCAAAATAACGAAAAAAAACAGCAAGAGAGTTCAGAGGAAATTGACTAATGAGAATCCATAGATTTTTAGAATTTCGATGTAAATCTGACTTCATGTTTTAAGTTCATTCTATTTACAGAATATGAACATGTATAAGAGATAGGTTCATTAGCGCTAGCTAGAAAGAAAAGGGTAGGTAAGCCACTTTTTCAGGGACCACGAAACCATAATTCCACCCAGAAATTTGGGACTATTTCCGAGCCCGACTTCCCCCGTCTTCTTTAATCCACTCAAACGTCACACTGTCACATCTAACACTTGACTACGACACGACGTGACAGTAAGAACGAGATAATGTTACATTTTAACGTCATGTCAGCAATAAATCCGACTAATAGGATGAATCGTAAAATTTACGTTTTACATTGTCATCTTAGCTGATACTTAGTATATTTTACGATGTCATAATACGAGTATTTCACACATTTACAGCCGGTTACGTGAAAATATCATTTCACTAATTCGTCCATATAAAGTTCAACAATAAATTTTAATTAAGTAGCAGTGTAGGAGTTGCTACTTGGCACAAACAAAGCCTAATTTTATCTTTATAATAATTTTCAGTGCCACACAAATACCAAGGTTCGTTAAAAAGCAGTGCAAAACCAACGTAACAAAAGGTCACAAAAACTAGTCTGGGTGCGTAATGGGCCTCTAAGTGTCTTTGAATTTTTCGTTAGTTGGTTCTGTTTCGTTTTTAGACTGATCCCAAGATATACATAATACTCAAAATTTTTGCGGAAGCCTAATGGCTTTCGGTCTATTTCATATTTAAAGGATATAAGAAAGTAATAAACAGAACTAGCAATGAATAAATTCACGATAAGCCTAAAAGGTCTATTTCATATTTCTCATATAAAATCTCTAACGGCTAAAATGATTTAAAATAAACCGGTTTACTTATTTCAAGTTACGGTGAGCTTTTTACCTTTCGTTACATTAAGTTTTCTTCAAGGCTAGCCACTTAATAAGTATGAATAGATTTATGCGCCCAGGTATCTGCGTGAGCGTAAAAAGCAATTTGTAATGAACGCCTTCGCTTTGAATTTAGAATTCTGGCATAATATTGGTTTCCTTCTTAAAAATGTGTATTTCTACAACAGATTAACAGAAATCGAATTGAGATCTTCCACCTTCTTGGGAAGTCTATTCAAAAAATCTGTTGATGACGAAAATTCGTTACAAGAAGAAAATAATTGTTTAAGTCATCTCAACGTTAAAAAAACATGTCCTTAAGTGAGCAAATAAAAGAAGTTTTTCACCTTTTTCCTGTTTTAAAGTAACGCAATAAACTTCCAGAAGTTCTTATTTTTGTTCTACAAAGTTAGTTGATATCAATTTCCCCTTTTTTAAACGGTTTTATTTAGGTCACCCCGTTTGTTTTGTTCAACTTATTACACCACGATTGTTTGACAAACAAGATTATGTATTTCACAACATTTGTTTGTAGCAAATGTTTTATAAAACTTTTGACTAAGTAGTGAAAATTATAAACTTTTATGTAACGCTAGTTTAGAAACTCAATCAGCTTTCACACTGAAAAAATTGAAATATATAATTGAAAGGTTTAGAAATAGGTAAAAACCCTCAGGATACAGACGAATCCCCAAGAAATAGTTATACTGCCCAACTTTGAGAGGAGGAAACCCAGCCATAAAAGGTGGGAGAACACTACGCGTGTGACATAAACCATGTATTATGATAATATGACCTTTAACGGCTTCGCACTCCGTATAAAACAATAAACACGTTTTTATGGGATATCAAGAATTCGGGAGGAAGTGTTTACGTAATACGATCAGAATAAAATGTGTGGGATCCACATGTTTAAAAATCTGCGTGACCCGATTAGTTTATGTTTTCCTGGTAACAAAGTTGTTGTTTTGAAGGATATTGACGCCCAGTTTCACAGGTTTTTCACATAAAGTTCAAGTCATAGAAAACTAATCAAAATTTTAAAAAAATTATGGCACTATCTGTCAGATAGCTATGTAGTAGAACTTTATCTGGAGCCTGTGAAACTGGTCGTGAGTCTTCCAAAAACACATTCTTCTTTACCAAAATCGGTAAATACCAAACAAAATCTGCCGTACTTATGTTAAACCACCTTTCGTCACATTGCTGAATTTATAAAAAAAAAGTGTAATTTTTATAAGTGTTTCTAGTAATTTTTGGTGTAGATCTTCTCAGGAGTGAACTCATTTAAGGGCCACTTCGGAGGATAAATATCAAAAAAATCTGTGCTTACTACACACTAGAACGACTAATAAAGAGTCACTTATGAACCTGATGAGCTGAACAGTTTCACCTAGCTGATACAAATGGTGTCGATAATGGACCTTGTTCCTATACGTGGATCCTATACACAGAAAGTGGTTGGCTAATGGACGGATACTGATTGAGCCCATTGTCTACAAGTACCTTTATAACGGCCTCCCCTCAATCGGCTCTTACAACTTGGGAATGAGCGGTACTGTATTTATCCCTGGTAATGTGTTCTGTAACTGCGTTGCATGTTAAAAACGTATTTTATGAAATTGTGGGAATAATAGCTTCCTAACGTCTAAGGTTAGTGTTTCAGATATATCAAAATAACTAACTGCTTCGTTGGTCTATTGGTCGCATAGCGCGACTGCCGTGCCACGGATCTTAGGTTCTATTCCCGGGCCAGGCCGAAATCGCTTTGTGGATTTTAAAACCTATCACAAAAAGCAGCCTGCAGTTTGGAAGTTGGCGGTGATACACCCCCGTGCCTGGGAGGGCACGTAAAGCCATTGTCCTCGATTGTTACTCAGTAGCAGNCTTCAAGGCTAGCCACTTAATAAGTATGAATAGATTTATGCGCCCAGGTATCTGCGTGAGCGTAAAAAGCAATTTGTAATGAACGCCTTCGCTTTGAATTTAGAATTCTGGCATAATATTGGTTTCCTTCTTAAAAATGTGTATTTCTACAACAGATTAACAGAAATCGAATTGAGATCTTCCACCTTCTTGGGAAGTCTATTCAAAAAATCTGTTGATGACGAAAATTCGTTACAAGAAGAAAATAATTGTTTAAGTCATCTCAACGTTAAAAAAACATGTCCTTAAGTGAGCAAATAAAAGAAGTTTTTCACCTTTTTCCTGTTTTAAAGTAACGCAATAAACTTCCAGAAGTTCTTATTTTTGTTCTACAAAGTTAGTTGATATCAATTTCCCCTTTTTTAAACGGTTTTATTTAGGTCACCCCGTTTGTTTTGTTCAACTTATTACACCACGATTGTTTGACAAACAAGATTATGTATTTCACAACATTTGTTTGTAGCAAATGTTTTATAAAACTTTTGACTAAGTAGTGAAAATTATAAACTTTTATGTAACGCTAGTTTAGAAACTCAATCAGCTTTCACACTGAAAAAATTGAAATATATAATTGAAAGGTTTAGAAATAGGTAAAAACCCTCAGGATACAGACGAATCCCCAAGAAATAGTTATACTGCCCAACTTTGAGAGGAGGAAACCCAGCCATAAAAGGTGGGAGAACACTACGCGTGTGACATAAACCATGTATTATGATAATATGACCTTTAACGGCTTCGCACTCCGTATAAAACAATAAACACGTTTTTATGGGATATCAAGAATTCGGGAGGAAGTGTTTACGTAATACGATCAGAATAAAATGTGTGGGATCCACATGTTTAAAAATCTGCGTGACCCGATTAGTTTATGTTTTCCTGGTAACAAAGTTGTTGTTTTGAAGGATATTGACGCCCAGTTTCACAGGTTTTTCACATAAAGTTCAAGTCATAGAAAACTAATCAAAATTTTAAAAAAATTATGGCACTATCTGTCAGATAGCTATGTAGTAGAACTTTATCTGGAGCCTGTGAAACTGGTCGTGAGTCTTCCAAAAACACATTCTTCTTTACCAAAATCGGTAAATACCAAACAAAATCTGCCGTACTTATGTTAAACCACCTTTCGTCACATTGCTGAATTTATAAAAAAAAAGTGTAATTTTTATAAGTGTTTCTAGTAATTTTTGGTGTAGATCTTCTCAGGAGTGAACTCATTTAAGGGCCACTTCGGAGGATAAATATCAAAAAAATCTGTGCTTACTACACACTAGAACGACTAATAAAGAGTCACTTATGAACCTGATGAGCTGAACAGTTTCACCTAGCTGATACAAATGGTGTCGATAATGGACCTTGTTCCTATACGTGGATCCTATACACAGAAAGTGGTTGGCTAATGGACGGATACTGATTGAGCCCATTGTCTACAAGTACCTTTATAACGGCCTCCCCTCAATCGGCTCTTACAACTTGGGAATGAGCGGTACTGTATTTATCCCTGGTAATGTGTTCTGTAACTGCGTTGCATGTTAAAAACGTATTTTATGAAATTGTGGGAATAATAGCTTCCTAACGTCTAAGGTTAGTGTTTCAGATATATCAAAATAACTAACTGCTTCGTTGGTCTATTGGTCGCATAGCGCGACTGCCGTGCCACGGATCTTAGGTTCTATTCCCGGGCCAGGCCGAAATCGCTTTGTGGATTTTAAAACCTATCACAAAAAGCAGCCTGCAGTTTGGAAGTTGGCGGTGATACACCCCCGTGCCTGGGAGGGCACGTAAAGCCATTGTCCTCGATTGTTACTCAGTAGCAGTCGTAGTTTTAATTCCACGTCAGAGGCCGTCAGGCGGATTTGAGAAAACTCTGACACTAGGGCTTGTCAGGTGATTAAACCTGCAGCTCACTCGATAAGAAGAAGATCAAAATACTGTTTGGTCTACTGTACGAGGCACATAATATATTAGCTAGATTATAGTTTTCTGGGAAGAATACGGTGCAGTGATACATTAGACCTTAATCTATACCGTATTCAAATAAGGAAAGCGTGAAGAGTTATGCACAGATTAAAAAGAGTGGATGATAATATTAAAAACTTTTTTATTAGTCGGCAAATGTTTCATTGTAACTGCCAAGTTTAATTTGATCCGGTCTGGCGGTTTTTGCGGAAACCTTTTCAACAACTTTTGGAAATGCTTTTTTAGGTTCTGTTTTATTGCGTCGATTTCTCACGTCGATCGTGTGGGAAGGTTTTTAATGAACGTGTAACTTTATTATAATCACAAAAAATATGACGTCTAAAAATATTAAATACTGGATCAATTATATTGCCAGATTGCTTTCTCATTAATAATGAAAGTCATCTATTATTTTCTGAAGAGTTTTGAACTGATAGATTGTCTAAAGAATAAATTATTTTTAAATTAGTATTGCATTTTAATGAAAAGTTAACACTGTCCGAAAATGACTACTTGCTCAAGCAAGTTAAATATTTTATTTATTAATAATTCTAATTCAAACTGGAGTAGCGCAAACATGTTTGACAAGCGAATTTATTTCGAGTTGTAGACATTTGGTTTATTTCTTTTGTTTGTGTCTAGAAACTTGCGTCTGGAGTCGAAATAACATAATTGTTGTTAAAAGATAATTATCTGAGATGTGGACAAGGATAACAAAAATAACAAACATACGAGTGTTTTCTAGTTTTTGTTTGTCTGGTGTACGTAGAAGTACCTATATTTGATAATACGTGTTTTTAGTTGTGCATATTTATTTAATTAAGTACATTGCGTACAACAAAACGGTAAAGTTTTAAACTCAGGGCCATCAAACAAGAGTATTTACATTTGTTTCTTACAAGGGAACATTTTTTTTTAATTTGCTGCTGAGTAACCTTATCAAAAAATCTAAATCAACAAGGTTTTTGAGCTAGGTACTGGCAACGTTTTTATTCTATAATTAGTCATTTAATTCTAATCGTGAATTTGATTGGTTTCATACTACCCACTTTCTTTCTTACTGAGTAAAGTTCTTTTTGCTTGTAAGTAGTCGGGCGATTGATGTAAAAGTTTCTAAATCGCGGTTTGTGTGTGATCGGGAAGTAGTTTCAAATACAACTTACTTTGTTTGCTGGTCAAGATTTACTATAATAATTCCTTCGAGAAAGATTTATTAAAATGAAATACAATATAAATAGATTTATTACAATAATCTGTTATTAATTTGTCAGCCACAATGGCCGTTCTAAAACAAGGAGTTCAGCCAGCTGCGCAGACACAAGCACATCTCTATTCCTCCACTCTCGCACTAAGCACGATTTGCGTGCTCTCCGATGCGCACTTGTATCAATCACCAACTTCCAGACCGTGGGCTGCTTCCAAACTTACGAACGAGTCAGTACCTAAGTACTTACCTATCTATATAATACTTTATGTAATCACTCGCCTTTTACAAATAAAAACCTAAAACAAAATACTACCACTCCTTGCTACTTTTGTGATTTTCCATTTAGCAGTTTTCAGTCTAGTCGAAATTATTTTTTTTCCTCGTTATTACTTATTAATTACGTGGGTAGATTTAATTCGAAATATGGCCGGAAAAAAGCGGAATAGGTAGGTACCGTTCCACGTGCCTCTCATAGCTTTAAAGATGTGGTCTCAGTACCTACGTCAAAAAAGTTAGGACGTTTACTTGAAAATTCAAAAAGACAATATTTATGCCTGTTTGTAACATCATATTATATTATTTGTAAGTATTTGATATCACTTCGGGCGGTTGTCATCAACACAGCGTGCCCCTGGCGATCGCGTTGTTTCATATTTTCCTTTTGGGTTCTCTAAGTAAAGAATTTTAATGAATTGAGCTTAGGAACAAACAAAATTGCCAATTTGATTTTCCATTAAAGAGATAACAGTTGTCCTACACAAAAATACAAAGGAATATAGTGCTAGAATCATTGTTGTTTAGTTTTCTTTTTTCATAAAAATCGTGCATACCTAACAGTGAACACCATTATTAAGACACCATTATTAAACAAAGTTGTTGTTGTCAAATTATAATGAATGAAACGTACAATGAAATTCCTTTCTGGGAAGTGTACACTTTATATACAAATTATTAAGTAAATACCAGTCTAAGCATCTTTCAGAACGTAAGTCTTCTGACTGATAAATGCTTCATGCTCTGACAATTCTGATACACGTAGCTACAGATTACTGAATTGCCATGCATGATTGAATCGGCATGCGGCAGCACTCAATACGTTTAAAGGATTTATGTAAACACTCGGAAGACGTACTTGCTCGTCACATTTATGTACTTACCGTCAATCTGTATAATGTCTAAATCTTCTTTCGTTTCTTGCCGGCAGCAATTCCTTTTTTATTTTCATAAACGAGCAGCATTCATTTCTTTTTACGTTTCAAACGGCATCCTAAAGATGTGATAAAAGTAAACCAGCCAAGTGCGAATCGGACTTTGAACAAAGGGCCCCGTACCATTATCATAACAACTTTAAAAATCATGTTTATGTTATGGGGGTTCCCATATATTAATTCTATCATTTTTTTATAGCGGCAATAATAATATTTTACTTAGCTATCACAGTTTTTGAGAGACAGCCTGGAGGGACGGATGTCGAAGTAATAAGGTCCTGTTTTAACCTTTACATACGGAACCCTTAAAAATAATAGAAAACAAAAAACAGATAATTATGTATACCTAAGCTAAAAACCTACCCCAATTTTATTTCATGCGATTATAAGCAAAATACCAAATTTTAAGATCAAAAATAAATAAAGACTGCTTATTATCTCTTAGTCAAGAATCAGAAGCGCTGACTGGCACAATTTTGAAGGCAAATCCCGACTTCAGTTTGATACCCTTTGTAATTAGTATTATCTTGAGGCATATTTTAGCGGAGTCAGGAAGGCTTATAACAATATCTGCTCATTTAAAGTGTTTTTGTTGAAAACCAGTTTAAATACTGTAATATATTTTTGTATTTAGGCAGCTTTGTTCTCTTTTTATGTTTTTAAATAGTAATTTTTATGTTTATAAATAGTCCCGTTCTATAAGAGGGTGGAATGAACATACCTATACGTAGGTATGTAAAGTCGTATACTAATGGTATAATATTAGAAATCACAGATAGATATTTTTTTATTGACGGGATATTTGGAGAAAAGAAGAGAGAGCAAAATTTAATAGCAATTGGAGTATTTAGCTTTCATATTTATAATCTTACGGCCAAAAAATTCTAAAAAATATCTAGAATTCTCCAAAATCTTTTCAATATTTTATTTTAATAAAGCTCTTGAAAATTTAATATACGTATTCCTGTTAAGGATCGTGATCGTGAAACCCTTAAAGTCGCAATTTTTCCTTTTATAGAATTACCTATTTAATCATTTTTCCTGGAACCAATCTTACAATGTAAATATAATAATTCTATTTTTACAAAAGGCCTGGACCACTTTATTTAAGCTTCGAATATGTATGAATAAATTATTATTTTTGCCGTTTCAGTAAACCAAAATTTCGCATAAATTTTAATTCAAACATGCTGTAAGTAATGCATGACATTATTTTTGACATTTTCGGTCTCAATAAATATACCGCTTGTGAATAAAGCCACAAAAAGCTTTATTTGCAATCTGCTACATAATTATTATACAAATTAATACCACATTGGTATTTTGCTACCCACAAAATAAGGTTTTAATGGTTAATACTTACAGCATACCAGACATAAATGAAATTTAATTAACTGAGCAACAATGGAGCTGAAACCAACATTGTCATATATTGTAAATATTACGTACCTAATATAAGGTAAATATTGCTTGATTTCAATTTTATTAACAGAACTCAATGGCTGTGAATATATAAAAAATTCTTAAGAATCTGAATACTACAGAAAACGTCCTGATTTTTCGCAAACTCAAAGAAACGCTTTCGTCAGGAAATTTGATTTGGCAGATGTCAGTGAACATGTTAATTTGCAATTGAAATTCACCGTGTTTCTGACTGTTCAGTGTTCAGTCACAAGAAAATACTTCGTGTGTCAGCTTTGTAAATTGTTTTGCGAATAATAATTTTCGGTGACTTATGCTTACGGCAAAGTTTGTTGAATGCAAAATCAAATAAATGTCTAATAGAATGTTCAAAAACAAATTTGCTTTCAGTGGTTACAAGAAAACATTATTTATTCAGTTCTTTAACAGTAGCGTTACTCACTTTCTTAAGGAGACTTAAAGCTTCCTAGTTGTATTAAATCCACGTGTTGCAAAATGTAGTAAGATAACACTAAGTTTCCATTTACCAGTAAACCAGAATTTATAAAATGAGCCTGTTAGATCAGTTTTTTAAGTTTTTAAAATATCCAAATGATTGAAGTTTCACATACGGATAACTAAAACTTGAATTAGTAATTTCAAGTAAACAATGAATTTTTAATTTTCATTAATCCTATATCCATTAAAATTAAAAATTCCCTATCTTTTAGTAGCAATAGTCTTAATATTGTCAGGAACCAAATTCTGTACAAGGAATTATAATATAGCTTTCAAAGGCGACTTCGCGGATAGAAACCATGTATGTCGTGTGTTCTAGATATTAATTTTAATATAACAGTACATACGTATAATAGTAACATTAAACAAGAACAGCTGGTAATAAAACTGCGTGATTTAAGGCACTAAATCTAGTCTGCTGGATCTTGATAATATAAACTTGGTAGATTAATAATTTCGAGTAAACTGTTACATATGGCTTGCAACTGAACTATGAAAATGTTATGTGCATTTTATAGCATTATGAAAAACGTAATTCGAAATTCTGATTTTAATACATAGTAACATTTTTGATGTCGATATATTTACTTTATAAACTGAAAAGAATACAATTCTTTTATCTATACTAATATTATAAAGCTGAAGAGTTTGTTTGTTTGTTTGAACGTGCTAATCTCAAGAACTACTGGTCCGATTTAAAAAAATTCTTCCAGTGTTAGATTGCCCATTTATTGAGGAAGGCTGTAGGCTACTTTTTATCCGGGTGCGCCGAGTAGTTCCAATGGGACGCCGGACGCGGGTGAAAACGCTGGCAGAATCAAGTAATAAAATAAAATTATTTAATTGTAAAACAATACTTTAATAAAAAAGCTTATAATTCATCACAGAATTCTGCTGCGTTTTTGTTTATTTCGTACTTACCTGAAAGTAAAACTTCAAGCTTTAGTCGTAAATCACAGTACTTAGTAAATGAAATTGCGTGTGAAGATTACACAACACATTAAATGCTCCACGTTTCGTGTTACAGCTGCATCACCTTCATTAATTTAATTAAGAAATGTTAATTATTTTAACACTTATCCGCAATAAAGCGATAAGATAACAAAGTTATAATTTGCGGTTTCACACGTTTATTGTATGAGGGCCCTTTAATATTTTTTTTAAATTTTTAGTATTTGTTGTTATTGCGGGAACAGAAATACATCATTTGTGAAAATTTCGGCTTTCTAGCTATCACGGCTTGTGAGATATGGTCTGGAGACAGACAGACAGACAACGGAGTCTTAGTAATAGGGTCCCGTTTTACCCTTTGGGTACGGAACCCTAAAAAATATGTTACACTTTGATTTGAAGTCAATTAAAGCACGTCCAAGATATTCGGAGTTGTTGCTCTTGCTCGACTTGACGTTGACAGATTCTTCCGTGTCCATTTCCGTGAGTTCATAGTCTGCACCAAAATATTAAGCTGCTTTATTTAAGGGTTATCTTGTATCTATTTTCTTTTATTTGGATAATAGAAACAAGATAAACTACATGAATATAAATACTGGGCTTATACCATTATATTCATGAATACGGTCAATAGCTACTTAGATTTTATTCATTAGTTGGTAGTACAAAACATACCAAACGAATGAGACATTTAATTGTTCCACCCTTTACCGAAACAGCAGGGTTTCACAAAACGTTACTAGCAGCCAGCAGGCTTTGTTCCTATTTCATTTAGTATTTTATTTGCCAACATGTCCGCAACTAAGGTTTAATCAAACTAATTAGTAGAAAAGCTGGGGAAAAGTTGAGATCGTGGGCCACATTTCAATGTTTTGCAGTGCTATTTAAAACTGTGACGTGGTACTTAAATATTTATATTATATTCTATAGAGCTTTATAAATACGCAAAAGTATGAACACTATATAAAAATAATCCTTAAAACAATCTCAATTTAAAAAGTCGCCAAAAATAGTAACAATTGATTTTGATATTACATCGTGTTCAGAAAAACAAAATAAAGGTTAGGCAGGCTATCTTGATAATTACAAGTCCTACAAAAACTATAGCGTAGTACTATAAGAAATGATAAACGATGCCAGTAACAGCTGTTGGCGTGAACATACGGGTGACGTGGACATTCGTAAAAAATAATAAACCTACCAATTAGTTGTAGAGTTCGATAGTCCAACTTTCATTACTTGGCTGTCAGGCTGCATTATACGCATGAATAGCCAGCGTAATAGCGATGTTCCAACACAACATACCGAATTACGGAATTGTTATAAATAAACAACTTTAATATTTCAAAAATAGAAATTATAAAGCACCAGATTTCTTGTCTAGACAAAACAAGGGCGAAATATACTAAGTATTGTACAACAACATTTAATCAATAGCAAAAAAGTTACACAAAGAGAAGGAAGTTATTTTTCCATTACTGTTTAATTTCAACAGAATGATTTACAAAGTTAATAAAAGTTCAAAGAATAAGGAATTCGTTTTGGAAACATCGGATTCTTTCGCTCATCGTAATGTTTTATGACCCAACATCGATAACTGAGGAAGGAAGTATGAAATTTTTCCGAATCGAATCATGCTGCCCAGGCACTTTCCGATCGGATATCTTCAAATCGATTTATAGACGCTCAATTCTAATATCGATTATTGATTTTATCGCTCAAGCAAATCACTCGTGATCGTCTGTTATCTATATCTATTAGGGTGGTCCTTATTCTGAAGAAAAAAAATTTTTTTCTTTAATTTCGCGGGCCACCACGTTATTTTAATATATACTATGAGAAAGTAAATCAGTATTTTTTTTGATTTTTTTTAATGACATTTAGGGGTCGCTACCAAGGATTGAATCTCAAATAAAAACACAAAATCTGCATATTTCAAATTCTTATATTTTTAAAATCAGGACAAAAAAAAATACTTAATTATTGATGTTCTTATGAATTAACATATTTAGATCATTTATTTAAAAGATATAAGGGTTGACTTGTTAGTATTAGGGTATTTTTTCCTATAATCTTTTACCAACAAAAGCAAATATTGCTTTTGTTCTTCATTAGTTGTAATTAATTTATTAAATTCTTCCATTAGGGCAACACCGCGCTCAGCTAAATCGTTGACTACTCGCAAAGAATGAACAATATTTTTGGCAGCTACATAATCTGAGTCTTCGTTCCAAGTTTCAACGTCTTTGTTCTTTGTTTGTACAAAGTTTGACAGCCGGTAGCGACCTCTAAATCTTTACAAAAAAATTGAATAAAAAAACTTACTTCATATTTAAGGGTATATATTAGAATGAGAAAGTGCCCGGGGGAAAATTCAAAAGTCTTAAAATAAGGACCACCCTA
>NWSH02000560.1:6229944-6243338 GCA_002382865.2 Heliothis virescens
GAGGCGAACGGAGTGAGCCGTAGGAACGGAAGGTGGATTAGAATGCCCAATAATATCCTACTTGGGATGTAGCTAATTTTGGCCCATTGTTATTTTTTCTTTTCTCTCTATTTATATACAGCTTTCTTAACGCCGAATTATAATAATTTCTTTATAATGTCAGAAGGAAAAATAGCTATTATGTATTTTATTAGGAGTGACAGGTTTAATATGTTATTTTTGGCGGATGTTGAATAGCTTTATTTATAATTAAAATATGTATATTTCAATCCTTGTCAATCGCAATTTTATAAAAGACGTAATAATATTATATTTTAGAACTCAATTGTCATACAACTGAATAGTTGAACTATATGTAGAATTAATGATTAGTGATGGTAAGTGTATGTGGCTTAGAATATTCAAAAAACTGGCAGGTATTTCGAAAGTCATGAACTAACGAGTGAATGAAAAGAAAATTGATTTTGAACTTGATATACTCAATCCTCTTCTAAGCTCAGTGGACAATTCGCAGAACCCCAATTACCTTTGAAATTGAAACTACTCCAAGAGATTCAGCTGATTCTGCACTTCATATTTCCAATCGTGGGTACCTATAAACCGATACCGTTGAAAATCTTAGTTATTATGCATCTAAATATTATGAAGATTTTTCCTAGAATGGTCGTTTTTTTAATGAAGCTTAAAAGTAGATACTCAGTACTTAAATATAAATATTACTTTTATAATAACAGTTTTTAATGATGCAGCGAAAAGTAATATTGAAATACAAGCAATGTCTAAAATAAAGTTAAAGAAATATTTTTATGAGAAATATAAGTAGGTACCTATATGAAGTTTTTATAAACAGTCACATAAAAAGAAATGAATGAACTTATATTTGCTACGAAAACGGTTTGGCTATGTTATTTGTATGAAAATATTGTTGCACTTCTTTTTGCTACGACGTAGCAGCATTCAACCAGCTAAACTTGCTACGCCAATCTTATCTGGAGATGGTACAGTGTAACTAACTATTCATGATATTATTGTTGCACTTGATAATACCGCAAATATAAACAAGAATGTTTAAGTACTATGAAGCTCTCAGTTCTATCTATCGATATAGCAACTTTGAACATAGTTTACATTGCCAAACGAGTTGTGGAACTTCAGCGTGATACTCTGTAAATTTGACCCGCACAAAACCTAACATGCCCCAGTTTTGCGGGCTTAAATTGTTATACGGCAGTCTGTGGTGCAAGCTAAGCATGTAACACATTTTATACATAAATCGGTGACCCACCTCAGCTTAGCTTTGGAGAGAATGTTTATATTTTTTTAGTACAAAGCCGATTTGTTATTTTAATGAAACGAACGAAAAATTGAGACCGCGTGGTCGTTGTGGATTTTAAGGGTTAAAAGTTAGATTGTGTTAGGATAAAGTGATGATACATGCGGCATTCTGATTTATACTGTTTGTATATCTTCCTAATAATCATAATTTTTAAAGAAGATATGTTGGTAGCGAATTTATGTATGTAAATTTATAAAACTCAAAGGTTAACTGACATAGTGATCCATCAACGCATAACCACTGGAGGGATCGGACTGAAATTTGGCTTGCAGGTAGATGTTATGACATACTCGTAGGTATCCACTTAGAAATGATTTCCCAAAATTCCCACGGGAACGGGAAAAAACGGGATTTTAAATTTTGCGCGGGGGAAGCTGTTTGCAGAAGCTAGTATTGTATATTACTAATCCGCTATCCTTTCTACCTACGTATAAATATTCTAGCAACCATCTATAAAGATTTCAGTAATCACGTCAATTTGAACCGTGTCAGCCACGTGACAAGTTAATATGTCTATTTATAACAGGCTTGCAGGATTCGATAAGCGTTGGCAACAAGATGGTCTTATTTGTTGCCTCGAGGTGCGGTAATATCGTAAAATCAATTAAGGGCACATCCAGAACCGCGTGAAGTAATTACTCATTACCCACCGTAAGTATATAGGTGTATGTTAACCCCTTACCGCATACGAAACCATATTTGGATGCAGAAGTTTATGATTTTTTTAAAGGACAATGATATATCTCATCTTAAAAAAATAACTTTCATTAGAAACGGAATTTCGTAGGCAAACGAAAAATTATTAGTTTGAGCATCGCAAATATCACCTGTAATTTTTTTTGATGTTTATGTTCAGCGCGGGCGACGAGTCGGGTAGGAGGAAAAAAGTGCTACTTTATAAATTAGATATAAATACCAAAAAGGCGAGTAGAGGCATGAAAAAAAATATATCTAGATTCTCTCGAGTTTCTAGAATATGGGAAAAGTTAGATGTTTGCTTGATTTTGCTTCGTTTATTTTATTTTCATGTTTTTTTCAATTTGCCTTATTTGGCTTCGTATGCATACTGGTCAAAACGTATTCCGTCATATGTGGCTTGGTATGCATTTAAGATTATTCTTAAATACTAATACTACTTACTACAAACTAAAATAAAAACGTAAATAAAAGNATGTGGCTTGGTATGCATTTAAGATTATTCTTAAATACTAATACTACTTACTACAAACTAAAATAAAAACGTATATAAAAGGACATGAGTGATGTTTAGGCGTCGAAGTATTCCTCCACATCACTGTCCTCCGGTAACGTGCCCAGAAGACTGGCTGCATTGCCACGTTGTATGGCAATCCTTCACCAAAGAAAAAGCCAGCCACGTGAAGCGTCAACAAGTCTTTTATCTAAGACCTCGAAGAGGAGTCGTGTACTTTGGCCCCATGGTCCGAGCGTTTCGATCCCAAACGGCTCAAAATATAGTTTCCAACAAGGTTGCTATACTTGTGCCGCTTGGTGGTCTTTGCAGAAGTAGCAGCACCACCAACACAGCCTGCCGTGCTAGGCAGATGCGATGGCGCCAGGGTGTCGACGCACGTTGCATCCCACACCAAGGACCTACCCATCTTCCAGGGCAACAGCGTCTTTCACTTGTACAAGAGATTTTTTTTAACCTGGTGGACATGTCGCTTGTAAATGCTTGGTTGTTGTGGCATCGAATCAATACCAATTCCAACATGCCTGTGTATAACTTCAAACTTGCATTTTACGAGCATATGCGAAAGACAGGGAAAGGTGTTACTAGCAAGAAACGTGGTTGGCCTTCCAGTATCATCGGAGCACCGACATCTAGCTGGAGTGGCACTCCCATCAGCTTACCATGCAGATTCTCCAGTACCCGCAAAAAAGTCACGAAAGAATCCAGCTAGAGATCAGGATATGCCTTTAGGTTCGGTGCGTTCTGGTGGAATTAACCATTATCCGATTTGGAAGAAGAACACCCGACAAATATGCCAATATTAAAAAAAAAATCCTTCTTAGCATGTGAAAAATTGAGGTTTTTTGTGTTATAACTACAAACGCAAGTGTTATAAAGAATTTCACGAAGCATACATTTTTGTCTACGTGTTTTGTCCTAGGTGCATACGAAGCCATATATGACTGAATATTAGTTGGCTAGANTAGGCAGATGCGATGGCGCCAGGGTGTCGACGCACGTTGCATCCCACACCAAGGACCTACCCATCTTCCAGGGCAACAGCGTCTTTCAGTTGTACAAGAGATTTTTTTTAACCTGGTGGACATGTCGCTTGTAAATGCTTGGTTGTTGTGGCATCGAATCAATACCAATTCCAACATGCCTGTGTATAACTTCAAACTTGCACTTTACGAGCATATGCGAAAGACAGGGAAAGGTGTTACTAGCAAGAAACGTGGTTGGCCTTCCAGTATCATCGGAGCACCGACATCTAGCTGGAGTGGCACTCCCATCAGCTTACCATGCAGATTCTCCAGTACCCGCAAAAAAGTCACGAAAGACTCCAGCTAGAGATCAGGATATGCCTTTAGGTTCGGTGCGTTCTGGTGGAATTAACCATTATCCGATTTGGAAGAAGAACACCCGACAAATATGCCAATATTAAAAAAAAAATCCTTCTTAGCATGTGAAAAATTGAGGTTTTTTGTGTTATAACTACAAACGCAAGTGTTATAAAGAATTTCACGAAGCATATACATTTTTGTCTACGTGTTTTGTCATAGGTGCATACGAAGCCATATATGACTGAATATTAGTTGGCTAGAAGCATACGAGGCCATATATGGCGTCATTTAATAATTTTTATAATATAAGTCATTAATTTTTTTTTTCACCTTTATCTCTTTAATTAAGCATAATTAAACACATTTTCGTTAAAAAAAAATTTTTGTTTCATCGCATTCATAATTCATGCATTAAGGGGTTAAGTAATTAATTTATCAAAATAGTTTTGTTATTTTTCTAATTTTTAGGGTTCCGTAGCCGAATGGCAAAAAACGGAACCCTTATAGATTCGTCATGTCTGTCTGTCTGTCTGTCTGTCTGTCTGTCTGTCTGTCNTACGAGGCCATATATGGCGTCATTTAATAATTTTTATAATATAAGTCATTAATTTTTTTTTTCACCTTTATCTCTTTAATTAAGCATAATTAAACACATTTTCGTTAAAAAAAAATTTTTGTTTCATCGCATTCATAATTCATGCATTAAGGGGTTAAAATGAACTTGATTAGTGGTTACACTAAACGGCATTGCGTAGTACTTCACATTAGATATTTAGATTCTATAGCATGTATTGTAATACAATTGATTTGATCCAATAATCTGTCTGGAAGCTGCAGACACTAACTAGATATTTGGTTCAGACATATCGCAAAAATCTATTCATTTCAAGCATTCAAAATAAAACCTAACCTACCTATCACCAACTCTAGGATCCCAAGTAAGTACAGACAACAGCAGGTCAACGTATACCAATCTGTCAAATTTTACCAATCGAACATTAACCTACCTCCATTGTAATAAGGTTGAAAATAGATTGCAGAAATTTGACAGATTGTAGTAACTTAATGTGCTGTTATCTGTACGTATATTGTTGTTGACGTGCGTCACAGACAGTCCACGTAAAAATATAATATTTTTACAAAGCTTTGAGAATGCACTTTGAAAAATAAACAATGTTAAATCTCATTCAGCTGATGTTCCCATTAACTTAGTGAAATATATTCTGGGAGGGTTGATGTAGTGTATAGTTATTGTGGCATACNTCAATACCAATATCATAAAATTGTTTGAGCTGCAAAGTGTAACACACAAACAAACAAACTCACTTCCACATTAATAGTCGTTAGGTATAAGTTGGAATTATGGCAATAAATTGAATAGTTGCGTGGGTGTTAAAGTACAAACAACTTACGCACTCTGGGAGCATTATAAAGTTGCTAGTGATTCCAACTTCCTAAAATAACAGTAACATTAGTTTATTATCTACTATTTACCACCATGTCCGCAAGTTCGTATCCCACACATAGTTTGTATGTTTCATCAATCGAGCCGAAGCGCTACGACGGTGTATCCCTGTAACATGATAATTTAATTTCAAACCAATCACTGCCGCGTAACAGCCAGTCAAGAGTTATCAATCAATTGCCAATCAATATTTTGATTGTTGCTGACTGATTGAAAATTACGTCCCAAACTTTAAACTAAATTTTTCAACATCAGCCATGTTGACCTCAATAGTTGAAACACTGTTTTCACAAAATATTTTCATGTTTTGCCATAGTATACAAAAAAGCTTATGTTTTTCGTACTTGAGTGCTGTATTTCAGCGAAAAGCATTTCGTTATTACTCATCCCTAAAAGCACTTCCACCAAACCTATTGCAGCTTGATGCGTTCTGATTTGAGAGGCAGGTATGTGCACAGAATAAAAATTATACAGAGCTGAAAAATATGTTTTCATTTCTATCCTACTGATGATGATGATGTCCTCCTAGACGTTTCCGTCGACGGCGACACCCTGGCATATACCGGCAAATTGGTTTCTTTCATGGGCTCGGATGTGACTAGCCAAACCAAATTTTGCCTTAAACACGCGGTCACAAATAGCGCAGTAAAGTTGCCCTTGCGCATTGTATGTGTAGTTATAGGAGGGCTTAGGGCGGGATTTTTGGAGCTGACGTTTGGCATCTAGGTCTTCAAGACGTCGCTGTTCATATTCCAGTATGCCTTGATGAACAGCTTTGCGCCACTCTGGTCTTTGGGTAGCTAGTTGTTCCCATGAGGTTGGCGATAAGCCGACTGATGTTAGATGGCGCTTCAGTACGTCCCTGTATCGTAAATATTGCCCTCCAGGTTGGCGTTTGCCGGTGCTAATCTCAGAGTAAATGAAACAGTCTGGAAGTAGTTAAAGCAAATGCTTTAAACAAACACTTAAGAATAATTTATTTTCTGCTGAAAACAAGAGGCAGATATTGCACTCATTGGGGAAATACACCCAACTTTGTCTTTTAACCTAAGCTTACAGAGCACAGACAGATACAGTAAAAAATAACGCTGTCTGCAACAGTACAGGAATTTCTTGTCTGTCCTTTGTTACTCTATGGTACATGTTGCCAGGAATGAGACATTTCAATTTTACGTGCAGCAAGCATAGATTGGCTATGTTTACCAACTGCTACCAAAAATAGTGTTTGAATCCAATATTCCTCCCTAGAGTGCCGCACGTGTATTCAAGAGGTGCTTCATAATATGCGCACTTTCAGATTTTGGGAAAAATGTTGTTATTTCGGTATTTCAAATCATGAAAGGTGTAATTCGCAAAAGCTTGTGCTTGGCTGTTGTTGAACTTATATGATATTTATGGGTTATAGGTAGCTTCTTTTATTGGGATTAAATTAGTTATAACATCATTATATATGCAATAAAATGTAGTAGATTTTGTACATGTTGTTTTCAATGTTTGTAATAATAATAAATTGTAAGTAATCTAATATTTTAATGTATTGTAACTAAATTTTGACATTTGTTTTGTATATGTATCAATTTTAATATCTTATATTGTTAAATAGTGTATGCCTAATGGGTAGCTTTTTGAGTTACCATAAAAATACTACATTTAAGACCAATTGTATCACCAAAAAGCACACTAATAAATACTTTGACTTTGACTTTGAATTTGACTTTACACTTCTGAAATGAATATTTCGGTACATTATATTTATTTTATACCAATCTTTAAATAAGTAGTAGATGATGCACTGTAATCAAACTTTCATAAAAATGAAGCAATATTTTTCCACACCTCGCAATTTGGACTTGTTGAAAACCTTCATTATGTACCTCTTATTTACGCCAGAAGAAATAACTTAGGTCCAGGTGCAACTTAGTACACACTTGAAAACTAAGTGACTTTGGTAGTTTTCTTCGCAATGTTATTAAAGCACTTAACTTGCTTTAAGTAGGTATTTGACCAATGCATATAATAGAAAACCGAGTTTATGGATCCCATAAAACTTTTCTTTAACTAAATGTTTTTCATTTATAGTACAAAGTTTACGTATAAAGTCGTGACTTCTAAAGGTTGTGAAAGTGCTGGTCAACCTTCTTAAAAAAAGTAGCAAGTGAATTAATTATCTTAGTACGTGCTTTTTAGAAATTTATAAAATAAGAATTTTCTATTCATACATAATAATATATTTAATGAAAATTTAGGTTTTACCAAGTCAAGACCAGGATCATACGATCCACAATTAAGTAATTTACATAGAAATGCGGTGCATTTCTATGTAAATTACTTCACACTTTTGGGTTTGCCAATCTTCTACATTGACGCTTCCCGTAACCAAAAGGCTGGCTATTACTTCGGACAACGGATCAGCATTGCCATTCGGCGAGGCAATGCTGCCAGCCTTTTGGGCACGCTCCCAGTCGATAGCGATGGGGAGGATTTTTTGATGCATTTTAATAGTTTTTTTAGATTTAATTTGTAAATGTCTCTTTTATATATTTTTTTTATAATCCTGTAAATAAGTATACATACATATTTTATTATTGTAAATAACCGATAAATAAATAGAAAGATCTTCTACATTATTAAGATAAACAAATGTTAAAAAATATCTTATCAGCGTTCTAGGTAACATTATACATACATGTTTTATGAAATATTGCGACAAGCTTACCTAATTTATCATGGAGCAAAAAGATTACAACATTTTCCCATTAAAACTCTCTAAAAAACTATGTATTTTTTATACCAAATAAAAGTTTCGTCAATTAGGATACTTGCTTTTGGTAACGCTGTAATTTACATATAGATAAATATGTTAGTATGTCAATCTGATATACAAGCTGTATAATTACTAAGTTTCATCAAAATCCGTTCAGCAGTTTGCGCATTTACAGCGCATTTCCCACTAATAAGTGGGATTATAGACATATGAGCAAGATATCATATAAGTAGGACTTAAAAAAAATGCGATATATCTTATAAAGATTGTATTCAAGATTTCCCCTCATACAGCATACTGCTGTCCAGACCATACTGTGTATTTTTATTATGTACATAACGTATTTATTTATGAGAACGTAATTGGATTCCGGAAGAACAATCCGAGGGATGATGTCAGAATGTTTATTTGTATGTATTTGTGTGGTACATTTGTATGTAATGTTGTAAATATTTGTTGTCATTTGTAGCGGTATTGGCAGACAAGAGGCTTTTGTTTTGATTATTTACAATTCGGTCATGTATGATATTTGTTATTTCTGTTACAAAATTGTAGAATGTTAACTTGAATAAATTCATATGGGTTTGTTTTGTCTTTGTACTCAGGTAAAAAAGTATTCTGTTATCAACAATGTTTAATGATTTAAATTATAACTTTCTAGATCCAACAAAATTTAATTCTCCTTAGTTTGCTATGAAATGACTTTAGTATTTTCTTAAAATAAAGAAGTTGTAATATTTTTTGATTAAGACCTATGATTTTTCCTAGTCTCTAAAATCAGACTAGACTTGCCACTACTGAACCATGCAGTAACTTAACACGCGAATCTATTGCAAGCTAGATATTATGACCAGTGGAGAGTAAACACCGGGTCGTGGCCAAAATCCTCTCGCTTGGCAAATACATTGGTATTTGCAGTGTTGCATTGCCAACTTCGCAGTGATCAAATCATCTCCATTCCAGTGATCAAGTCGAATATTCCAAGCATTTCTGTTCGAAGTGCTAAAGTTCTAATATACTTAGGCCCAAACTCACCACATATACGTCAGTCTTCTTAACAACTTTTAATTATTAATTTTCACGTTCAAGTTATAAGAAAAACAGACTTTCATGCTGACGGTGAACTTGGGCCTCAAGCTTTTCAATCATATCGGTGGCGTAATAAACCTAACTGCAAAAACAAGTCACCTGCTACAATTCATAAATATTCTGCTTCGTATATATTCAAGCTATTATTCAGGAACACTTGTTTTTATATTTTAAATACATAATAGTTTAATTAGAGTTCAGAATTCATGCACTAAATTCAACTAATTAACTGCACAGTACAGCTGGTAAGTTGTATTAGAGTAGTCAGTACCTACTTATAGGAAATCGTCCTTGTAACGTTAATCACATTTACCGCCCACTTTCCGAATTAATTTAATCAGATTTATCGAAGCGTTTGCCTGGAAATTGAGGCTGAAAAGTAGATAAAGAACCGAATTAAGGGACATACTCGTAATATGGTTTGATATAAGCCAGAACACCACATGGGAAATTTCGCGTAAAAGCAACGTTCCCAGATTAGTTTTTGTAATTTACTGATAAGAAATTTCGACGGAAAGCCCATAGAGCACTGTGTACGAATTTGAGTATGCAGTGTGCAAATAACGTGTAGCTTTGGAAAGTAAGTAATCAAGTTTCAAATTGCTCCGTGTTGCACTTATAAACTTATACCCTGTTCACGATAACGTTAGAAAAAAGAGGCTCGCAGAAGCAGGAGTAATAAACCTTTTGTTTCAAGTTAAGTTCAAATAATTTTAATAAATAATATGTATAGCATACAGTAAATTATTTCCTATCTATGTACTCGTCACGAGGCAAATGGCGTGAAACAACAGTGTTTAGTAACAATCAGTTTATTAATAAAAACGAAATGAAACAACTTTATCAATATTATCACAATGACAATACATTATTGTTTTCAACAAACCAACTTTTATAATTTAGAACGCCAGATGATTAATATAAATCCACCACCAAACAGTAAAATTATTTTCTAGAGATAGTAGAGTAAAATAAGAAGAAAAAATGGTGGAACAAACTCTCCAGCAACGCAAGCCTGTCTGTATGGTTTGAAGAACCGATTCTATACAAAATTAATACATGAAGTAAGAAAAATAATTCTATATGTAGGTACCCATGTTAGCGGGCACAACCCTTCATACCCATACCTATTATTCAAGATGTTAAAAAAAGAAAAATGGTTAAACCTATTTGAAATAAAAGAATTATAATGTTTCCATTCGGTGAAAATAGCATATTTGACAAAACCTCCCAAAATGAAAAATTTACGTACTGCCACAGTTTATGAAGGGGATACAGTAAGATTTTAGTTTTGCTAGAAATACGTGAAAACGTTTTGCTTCTTTTAGATTTTAGACATCGACAGAATATTACAAAAAANGAAAAATAATTCTATATGTAGGTACCCATGTTAGCGGGCACAACCCTTCATACCCATACCTATTATTCAAGATGTTAAAAAAAGAAAAATGGTTAAACCTATTTGAAATAAAAGAATTATAATGTTTCCATTCGGTGAAAATAGCATATTTGACAAAACCTCCCAAAATGAAAAATTTACGTACTGCCACAGTTTATGAAGGGGATACAGTAAGATTTTAGTTTTGCTAGAAATACGTGAAAACGTTTTGCTTCTTTTAGATTTTAGACATCGACAGAATATTACAAAAAAACATTATTAAATGAAAGCCTTATAATTTCATCATAAGGTCGGTAGGTTAAATAAGATTAATTATGCGTGGTAGCTGCTATTTTATTTTCCTTGCTTTATGATTCTACAAATTAACTAAACGAAAATTTCCGATATTATACATTTTGTGACTTGGTATGAGACTGTCTGAGAAAATTTACAGTGACGTGAAAACATTCCCCGTACTCTCTACCCCTGCTTCTTTTAGATTTTTTTAACGTCGACACGACAACAGAATGTCAAAATAAACGATATTAAATGGAAATCTTGTAATTTCAGAAAGTAGATAGTTTAAATATGTACAATTAAGTGTGACGGCTGTTATTTAAATTAATTATATTTTTTCCACATCAATCTGGAGCGTAATCATTTTTGTTGTAATTATATTTTAAAGTGGACGCCTAAAAGAGCCTTATTAAACTTCTTTCTATTCCTATCGCGAACAGACCATAGTACCTGCATAGATTTGTATTATGCTATGTGTATTGTTTATATTTGGATGATGAGTATATTGCCTAGTTTTTTCGCTGTTCGACCACATCAAGCTTCCTATAGACTCGCTGAGGGAGAATCGTATTTTAATTATGTATTTCATTTAGTCTACGTCTCCTCACCCTCCAAAAAATTGGTGGTAAAATACACAAAAAATGTGCTGCGAGACGATTCCAAAACAATGTTTCATTATGAGAATTAGTTTTCCTTTTTTAGGTTTTGAAGTTGGTTAACGTTTTAATTTTGTTTCAGTTATCAAGTAATTTTAACTGTATATCAAGATAAAAATATCAAATAGATCTTCATAGAAGAAAAAATGACGATGCTATGGGAAATAAATGGAAGTCTATGAAGTCTTATAGATCCATGTGAGAAATGATTTAATCTGCCTGTGATATTTGAGTAGACTTCACATTTCAGGATTTAATTATGAAACGAGTTCACGTGTTGCTCTGAAATAAACACACGACAACTTCAACGTGTACAAATGTCTAGATTAAATTGTTATTTGTCTTGTGTCGTGTTAAATATAAGCCTAAGTACAGAATATAAACAGTCAATAATAAAATTTTGATAAAAGTTATTAATAAAACCGTTTAAAAAAAATACTTCTAAAAGTTGTAACATAAACCGCATCCATTTTTTTTATTATTTGCGTTTAATTTTAAATTCTCAATTTTACGATGTCTTAATCCATCATTGTAGACCAGTCAGTTAGATGCTACTACCCGCATTGCTTCGATAACCTAATAACATTATTTATGTAGACTCTCTCGGGAAACTTACATTTATAATAATTCTAAGCGAGGCAGTGCCGGATTAACCTGTCATGGGCCTGTAGGCAATACATTTTTCGGGCCCCTTATCTTACCTACTCTGACTAAGTAAATCATGTGATGTATTTTTTTGCCTTCTTCCCACATTCCTTAATACAATTCCCGATCTAGGCATGGATGACATGACGTCCTAACGCGGATTGGCTCCGTGTTAGTACAGAACAGAGTCACCCGCGCAGCCCACGCGTAGAGTACGCGTACGTTTGTCTTGTCAGTCTATTCTCCTCCTATTATGAGTTTAAACACTCACAAAGCAGAAAGTTTTTTCCAATTCGCTGTCGTTAAACGCTCCTGCCTAATAGCATCCAACGAATCGGGGAAATAAATCCGTGTTTTTAAACCTTTTTCATGGCGAGACCCCCTTTCTACGAAGAAAAAAATTTGCGACCGTTTGAAGACTTACGATTTTCACATACACCAAATCAAAAGTATTTAAAACAGTGTTTTTGAATGCTTTTAAAGAGGAGTTGCAAAAGTTTGAGAAATGCCTTTCAGTAGAAAAACAATGAAATAACTAGTCAACCAAAGGACAGACTAATAGATCACAAATTGACCAGGTCGCAGTAAGTCCAAATCACAAAATGTCTACATAGCTGTTCAGTCTTCGTCTCATACAGTGGCGTAGCGTGGCTATCCGCCACCGGGGGCGGGAGACAAATTTGCCTCCCTCTACTTTAGATGTAGTATATGTAAGTGCAGAAGTGCATCCAGCCTTTAAAAACGTTGTGGGCACATCACAAATGAGAAGACAAAGTTTGGAATTGTTTTTTTTTAGTTTTAAGATGAAAAGGTAAACACTGTAAAAGAAGTGCATGATAGAAAACTTTTTACAAAAAAACAAAACCGACTTCACAAAAAAGCACTGAAAGGGATAATTATTTTATCCCTTTCAGTGAGTTTTCACTAACCTAACCTAACTTTTCACATGGCTCTAGAAGTCGGTGTCTGCAGGTCTGTTGACTGTGTTTATTTGCTTTTCAGTTTTCGGGTCTAAAACTATAATATCTTTAATACCCATACCCACCCACAGTCAGTCCCGTAACAGTATCATCGACGTAAAAAAGCGTACGGAATTTGAAGAGTTCTCTCAATTTCTCCAGGATCCCATCATCAGATCCTGATCTCCTTACCATGGGACCACACTGACATTGTACTCTTTCACACACAAAAAGAATTTCTCAAATCGGTCTATATCTGCCGGAGATATG
>NWSH02000560.1:6250158-6272190 GCA_002382865.2 Heliothis virescens
CGATCAGATCAAACTAAGTTTGGTTTTAACTGGAAAACCGGTACGTAAGTCGATATAGCTATACTATCTGATGTATTGATTCTTCAGTCGGTGCTAGGTTCTTAATAGTGCTTGTTTTTGATTCTAGATTCACGTCGGTTTTCCGGAGCAGTTTTATTTTACGAAATAATACCATCTTGATATCCACTTCGAGTGTGATCGAGCAGGTATACTAACACACCTTTTTTGCCATATTTCCGATACAACTTCGACGAGTAACGGTAGGAGTTCTGCATTGTGAAGCTTCATACTGACAACAAAAAGTGTTTTTCTAACAGCGTTCTTCACATTATTCTGTCGGTGGAATTTTGCTATTTCTTTTCCAAGTACAGTCTAGGACATAATTTTTAGCAACACATTTTTTAAAATTCTAACTGTTAAATTTATATTTGCTGCACCAATTGTAATGATGCGTTTAATACGTATACTTTGAATTCTAACTTATTTATATTTATTGCGTATGGTTTGATTGCAATCACACGTACCAGGCTTCAAATTACACTTGGATTTTTGATTTGGATTTCTGCGTAATTTTTTTAAACGCATTACACAAAATGATATAAAATCGACAACTCTTTTTTATTTTTTCTTCAAATTTTAATTTTTTTATACATTATTATTGTTTCATATTTTTTTTTTTTTTCATCCAATAATAAATCATGTAGCAGAAAAGTGTTATCTTTTATTTTCACAGCCCTTTCGCTACAATGCCTTGAAAAAAAAGAATAGTTTTGTTGATTATCATTTTCGTTCGATCCATAAAACTTTTTTTGCGGACTGCATCGCTGTGGGCGGGGTCCCTGTCGGTGCTGGGCCCCTAGGCAGTTGCCTAATCTGCCTTAAGGTTAATCCGGCTCTGAAGCGAGGTAAAGATTTAAAAAACAAAGACACGTTCCATAATAGAGTATTTCTCAGAAAATCTTCACCATTAATACTCTTTCTTTTTTGCAAAGGGTTAATATTGTTTTAAAATACTTTACTCCATTTCGCAATTTCAGCTAAATTACTGTCATAAAAAGTGGCTGTGACATACGGATGGACAGACAAACAGACATGACGAATCTATAAGGGTTCCGTTTTTTGCCATTCGGCTACGGAACCCTAAAAACACAGTAGTATCAGTGTCGTGTTATCATTAAAGCTATAAATAATCTTCAATATTTTCTAATAATGAACGCATTTAATTATAAGTTTTCGGGCATGGTTTCTTGATTTTTTTCAGAATATATTTTATTCATTTTCAACTAAATGTAGCATTCGTAGTATACTCATAGCAAATACGAGCTGCTACGCGGCTACGTAGGTACACACGACAGCACATCAAGTTACCACAATCTGTCAAATTTCTGCACTCGATTTTCAACCTTATCACAATGGAGGTAGGTTAACGTTTGATTGGTGAAATTTGACAGATTCGTATACGTTGACCTGCTGTTGTCTGTACTTGTTCTCAATTATTGTTTAACAGTCTACACTGTGAAAAATAAACTTGTAACATCATTATTTACATAAAAAACTTCACTGTTAATATTGTAGGAATCCTTAAATTAAAATGTTGTATTGTAGTTACCAGGTTTTACCGAATTTACTGTTGTGTTTACGCTACGTAGCTTATGAATAAAACAGAACCGTTAATAGAAATTGCACAAATAAACGAAATAGTACCGATAACAACAACAATATTGCGTTCAATTAATATTTATTATCAGCATGTAGATATCAGCCTTTTAATTAAATTTCATATGCTTAGGTAAACCAAAACAAATAAAACGTGTTTTTGTAAATATACTTAGATCGCAATTTTTTTGCCAAAGAACATTCAAGCGATATACGTTTATCTCAATCCAATAATTTAAACTAAATTATGTTGCCATTAAAAAACAGCGCAAGTAACACTGAACCAACAATAATACAGGTAGATTAGTTTTGTCTGCTGTATTGCATTCTATGATCAATTATGTTCAAGGTCGGACAATACTATATAAACAGCCGTAAAAAAAATGACAATTATGTTTATACATCCAGCTTTCAAATGGAATAAATAAAATATTCCTTTTTATTAATATTCTGCTGAATAATTGTTATCTGACCTGTAATACTTATGCGCCCAATGGGTGAATCCAATTAGGGATCTCATATATTGGGTCCAATACCGTAATTACATAACCTTTTATTAAAGCCAGAGCAATGATTGATTTACTCGTTCGTTTTACGCATGCAAATCGACAGAACCCGACAATTTAAATTTATGAGGGACAATTTATTGATGTTTTTATCAGCGTTTTCAAAATTCGCGTTCTACCAAATAATTTTGCACCTGATACTGAACCGATGATCGTGTAGGCGTGATCTGAATATTTTGCTTGCTTATAAATACAACCAATTGGAATAGAAAATGTTATTAGAGTTCAATTCATGGGTCGCAAGCCGGTTTACATATGTATTACATATTTCTCGAGCTTTCTTCTCCGTTTTTATCCATGTCCTGAAGAAACAGCTCCGCACATTTACACATGAGCCAAAAGAGAGCATAATCCTGCTTGAAATATAATACACCCAGTATTTTGGACAATAGAGTTCAAAATTCAGGGCACTCATAAAACGGAACAATAAGTTCACATGTAGCCATGCCACTCTGCTTAATGAAGTTGTAAAGTAATCTAGGCGTTACATTCAAAATTCGAACGTTCTCGGAATTGATTCACAAAGTTCCTGGTAATAGAGCTTTCAAAGTAGTGTATTTTTCGCTCGGATTTTCCACGCGACTTCTAATTGGCAAAAGCGAGTGAAAGAGTTTTGACACGCGGAATATGGCAGGTGTATCTTGTTTTGTTACTTGCGACAACATCCACCAATGTGAAAGTACTACGAATAGACAATATGACAATGGGAAGTATATTCCATAAACTATTCAAGTTTTACCGTTTAATTCTACCTTTTAAAGAAACAGAAATTCAATTTATTTTATATTTCAACTTGAGTACTAACTCTTAAAACGCAACTACGTATACTTTTAAAACTATACACAGTTTGTAATTAAAATACGAAGCTGTTATGCAATTAATTTAACCGCGAGCGGTTTCAGTTCAGGTTCCGGATACGGTTGTAAAATCAACAATGTTAAATAGGGCAGCGCAATATACTCTCAATGCAGACTATTTGCTCACTGGTTTAAGTCTTAACTGAAACGTTTGGTGTACTACTTTATGTTCTTAGTTTTATTCGATAAATACGATTTTGCTTTAAGGCTTAGTACTTGTATAAGCTTCATTCTAATTAAAATTCTAGACTAAAATCAATTAAAATTCAGTGCTTTTAGCGCTCCTATATTGAAGAGTTAGTTTTTATTATTTTGTTGTTTTTTTTTCAAACTAAATAATTCACAGAGGATGAGGGAATTGAGGGAATTTTGTGGGAATACTTTGTTTATTTAATTTACAGGTTCTTTAAAACCAATTATATCAGTTATCCTGCGTGGGGGAAGTATACGACACGTGTATTGGTTTATATTCTACTAGCTTTCCGCCCGCGGCTTCGCCCGCGTGGAATTCGGTTCGACACACAGCGCCATCTACAATCTATCCATCAAGCAAACAATATTTTTGTTTTCCCTCGGGAATATCAATTTTTTTCGGGATAAAAAGTACCCTATTATTTAATCCGGACTTCTAACTTTACGTCTGCAAAATTTCAAAGCAATCGGTTCAGTAGTTACGGCGTGAAAGCGGAACAAACAAACAAACAAACAAACTCACTTTCCGATTTATAATATTAGTAGGGATTAAAAAGTACATTTAACTCTATTGTATTAAGTAATTTAATGAAACAATCTCGGATGTAAACAACTTTTAAATAATATCATTAAAACTTTTCTCAAGAAAAGAGAAGTTAGGTATTGATTTCAGTTCTGTAATTAGAATATGAAAATTTATTTCGAAATGGTTCTAAAGGATGGACAGGATTATGATTATTTTTATAGATTATCTTGAATATACACGAATATTGAACACATACTTGTATTTCTATGTTCGCCCACATTACGCCTTTGTCTGATACAACCCTGTTGTATTTGGGTCTTTGACTCCCAAAGCCGATGTACCCAGACAAAGTTAACCACGTAAGTGAATTTCGAGTATTTGGATTGGCAAAACCATTATCTGTACAGCAAAGAGAAACAGTGATCAAAGTGAGTTTGATTGATCTCAAGCGTTCTATTCGTGAGCGACAGAACACTGGCCATGTTCCCTTTGTCTCCAACTGATGTGGCTCGTAAATAAGTCTCAGTGGGTACCAACGCTTAATGGATTAGTTTTACTAGCGTAGGATTCAATGAGAGGGATGAAGTGTAAAATCATTGTATTCAGTCATCGTCATCAGCCTTTTTTATCGTCCCACTGCTAGGCACTGCCTCATCTTACACAGGATTGAGCGTCTCGCACACTGCAGATTTTGTCACGCTTGCTCGATGCGGCTTGATGATACCAAACTTTATAGTCTTTCACCTTTATTCAGCCATTTGTGCTCAAGATATAGTTGGAAAAGTTGCATCGGTACCTACTTGCCTGCCTAGTTAAGAGATAGTACTTTACTCACTAGGCCACTAATACTAACACTTTTTTACCTTGAATCGAACATAAACATTGTAATCAGTAACGTAAGCAAAAGATTGTTAAATTACGTACCTACATCATGAAACCTACCCGGTTTTACCACAAAGGGTTAAACAAAGGAACCCGCAGTACCGACGATTTTTGACTAGTCATGTTGTAGCAAAAGCTAACTCAGGAGGTGTGTTCCTCACATGGCAAGTATTGGAGTAAGTAAGAAAAATCCAACTAAACTATAATTAGGAAATGTTTACATACCTAGGCCTAGGGCTAGGTTTTAGTTAGATTTGTTTCTCCATGGTTAAGGTAAACGCTGGTAATTTCGACAGTGTCCCAATAGTCGTCAGTTTTTGAAAAAATGGCAATTAATTTATTATAGCCATATCTTACTGAAAGTTTTTAATTACAATGTATTTTTGGTTATATATGCTATTATAAAAATGATAAACCTCAGTCGAAATTGTAATAGCGTCTAAATAATGAGCAATCAAAGTTGAGCACTAAGGAATTTTGTATATTTTTGTTAATTCAGGTACTGAATCGGACGCCCGACTCACTACATTAGATGTCTTGTGTTGTCGGTGTAGTAGGCTCTTTTGTTAGTTTGATTATTTATTGAAGTAGTTTAATTATCGATCTATCGATTTAACCTATAAAATTGAGTTATTTTCTTCATTATAATTATTTTATCCCGTGTGACATGTACTGGTACTTGTACAACCCTGCTTGACCCAGTACTCGTCATTTTTTGTATATTTTTGACGATAACTGGGACACGCTAATAAAAGGGAATGTAAAGTCGACATTGGTTGTTATTAATGGAATTTAAAATGTATTTGTTATTTAAATTACTTACCTAACTTTTTTAAGAATAATTTAAAAAAAGATAATATAAATGCAGTACTGATAACATAAATCTTTGTATGTTAGTTGGTAGCCTATAAAAAACTAAACAAGCCAATGTTCACTACTGTGGTTACAATATGGCGGAAAAAATGGCCTGTCAAGAAAAATGCTACAAAAGTGGGTAACGGGACATGAGCTGTTGAAGGGCGATGATACCTCGGCAGAATGGAACCACACATCATGCGCTTCCTGTGGGTCCAGCAGCATCTACCCACTCCCTATTTCCAACATTCACGCTCCAAACAGATTTTTCTCTCTTTTTCTCTACTCTCGTTTTCTTTAATTCATTCTACGGAGTTTCTTGACGATTATTCTCGATAAAACCTACTGCTAAGTAAGAACTTATAATTAGACCAATATCAAATATAAACCTTTGACTTTGACGATCAATAAACGTAAGCCAGAGATTGATAATCTGATTTGTCATCTTTCAATTCTATCAGCTGACGAAGACATGCCAGAGTGAGGCATGGTTATTTGGAATATAGTACCGACGGGTATTACCCATCATTCTCATAATGCTTGTCTTTACAAGACCACGGGGAACCCGTGACTAAGTAAAAGCCCCGTGGATCGATCAATTACAAGGTGAAACAACGTCGGTGGATGGGTAACCATCTTGTCATGACGACTTCCTCCGTATTAAATTGGTGGGTATGGGCTTTCATTTGAATATCTCTAACAGTTGTTACGGGTAGTTAGAAGCCAGAAAGTCTGACCACCAGCCTAACTAAGGGGTATGAAGTGGTAAGGGGGTTTTCCGGGATAACTGGATTGAGGACATCTGAATCTAAAGCAGTGATACACAGCCACACCCGATGAGACTGGAAACCGACCGCAAGATACACAATTGTGAAAAGGCCAGGCAGATAATATCTCTACGAGACCATAATGACAGACAAAGGAGTTCTGAAATTTTGGGAGGTAAAAGTAAAGCTGAAGACCCTGAGGTCCCTTTGAGACCACTTCAATGATAATAATGACATAGTTACTATTTAGCTGGCGATGATACGCTTCATCGTACGTCTAGGGATCATTTGACTATCCAAAGACTATCCCTGATTTATGTTAGACTATTTCTAGTGATAGGATAGTGATAGGATGACAGTGGACCAGAAATGGAGAAACTATGAAGTTGTAGCTGCCTGCTGATGATCATGATTTAGAAATACGTATAAATTGCTGGTCAAGTTACTACAACTCACTTATCGAGCCACGGTTATGGAGGTGAAGGAAGAATACCACGGCGGTCAGCTCTTTGAAAAACCGCGCACCACTAAATTCGCTACTCTTCAACATTTGCCTCAGAATATTAACATGTAATAATAAAAACAGCATTCAATTGGCGATCATCCCTGTATCTACTCAAGCACGATCCCCGGTTTTTGGATCCCGGATTAGTAATGCAATAAATAAATATAGAAATGGAGGAGAGAGCCAGTATACTTATATTTTCCCCTCTCCCGTTGAACTATAGTCGGTGTAATTGCAAGAAAGCAACAAGGATGAGCAGCTAAGGGATAAAAATGCCTTGGAATACTTTGAACTGAGATCACGAGCTCCCTGTATATCCAGCTTCACTGGAATACCCACCACACTGGCTGGTCGGAAGTGAGGGGCATACGCTTCTCCGTGGAGCACTCGGAACTCGAGAGTTCACTAGTCCCCGCTATCCAATCAAATTATTTCTAAGGCTAAATAGTTTTGTAATTCGTTTGCCTAGCCTTTTCCAAATTATGTGGGTTCAGCTTCAAGCAGCTGACAGTCCATGCATGACAGTCATGAAGCTCTAGTGTGCTTCATGTAACGTCTGCCTATCTGACCTCAAACCAGTTACCTGAGCTACCTGTTACCACTTGGTAAGATCGAATATCAGACTTTCTTGCTTCTGACTACTCAAAGATGTCGAAATAACAGTCAGGGCCCACCCATCTAACGTGCCTTCCGAAAAACGGAAGAACTTGTTACAAAAATTCACCCATCCACGAACCGACCGCCTCAAGCATTGCTTAACTTTATGATCGATTGATCCGTGCGGTAGTGGTAAAACGTTTACTTATATTGATATTTTGTTTTATTTAGCAAGTTTCGTTACTTTAGGCCCTATTTTTCAGTTTGAGGAACCAGATTAAGATTTATATAAGTTAAGAACTAAAATAACATGAACCTTATTCGTAAAGAAATAGAGTTCAAATTAGCGTTGAAAGTTGACGACTAATGGGACATATTGACGATAACTAGGACAAAACTGTCGGATACTGGTACAAATGGGTCTTTTTTGATATTTTAATCAATAGATTATTTATTAGTTTACCATTAATTACAAAAATATATTTTCCGAAAAGTGTATTAAATGAGGTTTCTCGTGATAGTTAAATTATCCCGCTAAGACAATTAACAATGATGTGGCAGATCTGTAAACGTCGCCAAGTTCAAAAACCGTCGAGTATTGGGCCGTTTACCTTAGGCCTCTATGGACCTCATACTTTCCTAGCGGTTGCTCTAACGATCGCCAAAGCAAAATAAAGAAATCAAAATATATAACATTCCCAAGAAACCCGTCTATTTGTATTATGAACCATAGTAAAGGCTCACATTCACTTTCTGTTACCTTTAATCAAAGGGAATAGTTGATTTGACGCCTGAGTGACGTACTCTGCCCCTTGCTTACCAACCCTTGTATTACTTACCCTATAACACAAAGTCCAATCCATTATATTATATAACTAGCTTCTGCCAGTGGTTTTACCGTCCCGTGGGAACTACTCAGCACACCCGGACAGAAAGTAGCCTATAGCCTTCCTCGATAAATGGACTATCTAACACTGAAAGAATTTTTCACATCGGACTAGCAGTTCCTGAGATTTAAACAAACAAACTCTTCAGCTTTAGAATATGAGTATAAATTTTATGTATGTTACTGATAAACTTCAATCTACTGAAAATATTTTTATGCGGTTTTAACCGATCTAAAAAAAGGTAAAAAAATAAGGATAACTAATCATACCTAGGTATGTCCGTTAATTTAGTAACAGACAATTTATTTGCGATATATTTTTATGTTTTGTGGTCGTGTATTAATTTATCTAAGAATATTTTGTTTATGTTGCTTGGTTACAGGCAGGAAAATGCGAGAGTGTCAGTGATTGATCGAAGTGTCGACTAACTTACCAACTTTTAGTTTTATCGTAAAATTCCGACACCCCACTGTAGTCCTACTTCCGACATTTTATTGGATCCTTTTTTGTCCTGCTCCTTTTGTTCTCCTAACTGCTTTTTAATACAGGTAGGTAATGAAATAAACAAATTAATAGAAAATCAATCGGTTTAATATGATAATAATGGTGCGAACAATGAACACGTAGGTTTTACCTTTTACACATAACTTTGGTACATGCTTTGGTGACTAAGCTGTAAGGTACATTAGACTAAAATGTTCGAGAAGAGCAGACCAGCATACATCGAAAAGAATATCTTAATTTCCTACATTATTTATATAAAAATGCAATTTTATTTGACAATTATAATATAAATTCGTTACAATATTCACAAACAACATAATTGTCTATCAGAGAAATTCGATATAAATGCAAATATTCACAAAAGTAATAAAGTATTTACATTTAATGTTTAAAAATTATGCATATCATTGGACCCTAAGTAAAACTACATTAATCCATTCTACAATATTTTTAATAATTAAAAATTAACGTTGTAAAAATATTTACAGTTTAAATTGTAACTATTTGAATTGATTAGTTTTTGCGTCACGGCTCATAAGACGCAAAAACTACGTTACAAGTATATTTAATTAAATTACAAATTACAATGTTATAACCTAGCTTTGGCTTAAAATATTTACATTATTAGTAACTAATAATATGTGACTATGGCTTAAGTTGGTAATTATTAGAATTCTTATGATACCTATACAATAAATGCTACTTAGGTTTGTGAACTAGGTTGTCGAAGTTGTAGAGAGCAATTGTACCTGGAACAAAAAAGAATATTAGCAAGTATAAATAAATTTTATAATAATAGACACCTATATATAAACAAATAACTATCAATAATATATTCTTCACGATATTGAGTTTGTTTCAGATAGAAAATACCGGCCTCATCTAGTTTTAAAAATATTGACACGTTTAAGTGTTCTGTGAAACCTACTAACAGAAATAAATGATTTGATATACTAGTATTTAAAAATAACCCCGTTTGATCTATCTTTTAATATTCGTATCACGTATGGTTATAGTCCATATTTTGCAAAGCCTGCATTTTCAAATTAACGAGAACGTGATTTTCCGCTCTCTCCTGTGTGTATTTTATTCCGTATAACGTATTCCTGACTGAAAACAAACTTTCCGAGCATACAATACAGGCGGATTTGAAAGCTGTACAATATGACAATACTGAAAAACTGGCCAGTTTGGTGGGCTTAAATCTGCAGTAGACACACCTGTGAATATAAATGCGGTTACTATTGAAAATGTTGAAAATGAAAATAGACGGTTAAACGTACGCTTTTGAGTTATTTTTATATGGTTTTAATTATATCGTTATCATCTGAAGATAGTCATCATTATTGAATAACTATCCAACAATTAGCATTTTTGCACTGCCACAGATGAAATTCCTCTTCTTCAGGTAACTGTACCTACTTTTAAGAATAGTATACCACAACACCGATTCGACATCATCCGCCTAGCCTTTTCCCAACTATGTTGGGGTCGGCTTCCAGTCTAACCGGATGCAGCTGAGAACCAGTGTTTTACATGGAGACAACACCGATTCAACATCGAAGGTTTTATGATATCATAGGTAACTACGAAATCAAGATCACAAATAAAATGAGAAGCTTAAAGAAATCTAAAAAAATTTTTATTTTTTGACTAGGTACATGAAAATTACATAACACTATAGCTTATCTGGGCAACTATCATTCAGTTTGTATTGATCACAACGACCAAGGTTTTGATCCACTTTAATCTCCTTATTGAATAGAATCAGTACTAAAGCTCGATCCGTCTTTGTCACCAAAATATACATTTTACGTGAAGATATAAATAGAGAGGATTTTTCATCTAAACATTTTTGATCGAGTGGTTTCGGATTATAGAGAGACTAAATCAACGTCCCTTCGTTATAAACGAGACTTTAAATTAAATAGCTGACTAACTGCTTCTAGACTAATTTCTGTTCTAGTATTACTAGGACCATTAAGAAAGAGTAAATACCTTTTTGGATAGAACGATAAATGGCTTCGCTACATAATTAATAGGTTTTCAGTATCGTTCAAATTAAAACGTTAATATTCTTAAGGATAACTCGTAGTACACTTCTTTAAGTATATATTATCTACTGTAACTTTATAAGGATTAGATCTGCTTATGTATTTCACTGTCTTGAGTAAGTGACACACATTTAGGTAATCATGAACAACGTTAAAATACGGTGTCATTTTGTAGTTTCAGAACAAGCCTTGAATTAACAAATAGGTTTTAGGTAAATTAAAATTAATGACTTTAAAACGTCCTTTATTACTTTAATACAAAACTAACATAAGTCATGTAGCACAAAACTAATATTGCAAATGTTTGTCCTCAGTGAGTAATCAACACAAGGACTCGTATTTCCGAAAGATTATTTTAATGTAATTACTCCCTGTTGTGTACCTTCGCTAGCCAATTCCACCATTTATTAAAACAATGAAAAGTAAAATAGGTATAAAGGTACCTACTGCGCACTCTAATAACAAACTTATTTGTTTTGCTACGTTGTCTGTAAGGCGCTTGGCACACGGAGCTACTATTGCTGTGCAATTAGCAACTGGCAATTAAGCTTTTTACATATTATCAAATGGGATTGCGCACATAATTTGCAAAATTATCAAATAGGAACCACATATAAATCTTTCAAGAAGCTGATAATTGCTTCAGCGATATGTAGTTGCCCCGTGCGCAAACCGCCGTAAACTAGCTAGTCACCAGCTAGTTGCCGATAATTGGCAACTGTTGCTGCAATAGTTGCTCCAAGTGCAGAGCGCCTAAAACACGATTCATTAAAAGGTTCAAATCACAATACATTACAATGATCAGCGATGAGGAACGCCATTGAGAGCATTCTTGCTGCGAATTATCACTACCATTTTGAACCTTATCAGCCAACGAAACGTTATCCTTATAGCCGTTAGATTTTATTAGCCGAGAAACAAAATGCTACCCTTCCATTTATTTTGAACTTCTTCTAAGATTAAGATGCTTAATTGTTATCTAATACTCCTCAGAAGCTTTGCGCATTTCATTTGATACATCCTTTCATTCTTGTCATTAAACGATTAGATAATAGCCTTTTTGTATTCTCTCACAATGGGTAATATGTGAAAAACATCTTAAAATGAGAATCTATTTACTTTCCAAGTATCTACGTATATTTTCTCAAAATAAAGAGAAAATAATCTTTGCAATGAAAATGAACATGCTTCCTTTTAGAAGTTGATGTTTCACATTAAAATATAAATTGCTATATTTATGAGCATATACTAAGGAAAATGCATCAAATTCAACGGAATTTCAATTCTATAGAAAATTGCATCGTTATACTATACGAGTATGTACATCAGAGACTGCTTTTTATCTAAGTGCGGCAAAAAGTTCAATAAGGACATTCAGGATACATAGATAGACAGGATGGATAGATGGATAGGTTCATACAGGATAAGGTTGAAAGCTCTGGCATATGCTAGTTTCTAATAATCTGCGGTTTGTCTTACTTTGAAATTAAAATAGTATTTTCACAGACAGAGAAAACATTAAAACATTTCCAAAACAGTATTTCTTATTATAGGTATATGATATTCGTTAACATACTTTTTTCTAAAAACCGTAACAGCTTGGTAGAAAATTTTTATTTATACTAGGCCCAAATTTTTGGGCCTAGTATAAAGCCATAAGATTAACCCTTATTTTATTAGGCAGCAAAGGTGCGGGTCCGTCACATATATTGTTTTTAGCACTTAAGACCTACGCTTGAGATATTTTTATTTTCGTCTATATTTTTATGTTATGGCTCCGCTATGAAAGTGGGTTGCGCAAAATATTGCCTGCTTCCGTCACTCGTATCACGTAACATGCAATCACGTTGGAAAGCTTATAAGTTTAAGTGACTTTTAACGTTCCAATCAGGAACCAGTAAGTGTAGAAAAGTACGGTAAGAACGAATTATTGGATAAGGACTTTGAAATTGAAGTTAAAAATATCACAGATTTTGGAACTTTTAAGCCGATGGTCATCTATCATCATTCTCCTGTTCTTATCTCAATATATTATTTGGGTTGTGCGTAGCGTGTCTTCTTCTTCCATTTTTTTTTATATGAAGTGCTGTCCAAAGAAACACTCTTTGCAGCCATTTCATCACACATCGTACACATCTCCATTCATTGTTTCTTTGGTCGGCTTCTCCTTCCTCTAAACACATCTAAATTCCTTCCTTCCTCACAACGTCATACAAATCTGCATAATATGCGCATTCCATAATAGCCAGCTTCTACGCAGTTTCTATTACCGGTGGCTTTGTCATAAAAAATCTAATCGGTACACTCAAAAGCCATTTAAACTATTTCCTTGATCGTGGCATCATCAAATCATTACGTAATTGCAACATCTATGCAATGTGCAGGTCATTTTTTTTCTAAAATAATACATCATAATTATAGTCGGATATACTGCGGTAGTTAATTATGCTCTCATCTAATTCACAGAGGAAAACAATACATAATTTATGTTTTCGATTGCAATCTCAGTGAATTATTTGCAAATAGAACAGCTTGTTATTAGATTTTGCGTTTGATCATAGTTACATAACACCTAATTTGCACAGTGAACTAATCTAACTAATATGTAGGCACATGTAACTTATACACCTACATATTTGAACCGAAGCCTAAATAACTATTTGGACCGTTGTTTGTGGAAACGCAATTCATGTAATGAGTATAGGAGAATGGAATCTAGATTAAATATTAGTTAGGTAATTAGTTATTTTCATTACGTTCAATCATGTTTAAGGAACTGACAAATTCTATATAACTAAAAAACACAATATTTTAAACTGCGTACGCGTGTTAAGTATGCGGTGTTACTGCAAAAATTTAAGTAAAAATTGATAAACTTTACTTTTTGAGAAGAACTATTCATTCCTTTACTAACATTTCTTGGATGTATATTTCGACTATAAATATAAAGAAATGGTATGTATGTTGGTTGTTTGCTATTGTCACAAAATTACTAATAAGGTATATTATGGTTTCGTACTAAAGCCATAAACTCAATATGGTCTTTAGTTCTATTTCGGAAGACAAACACATTAGTTATAATAGTGTTTGTCTTTGAAACTTGAAGCATAGTTCCAAGAAATTAATTATACATTAATATCAAGATAGAAAACAATAACAGCGTAACTTAATATATTATGATCTTTCTTGAGACTTTCAAAACAGCAATGAATTTGAAAATCTTCAAATACTTCTAAATCTGCCTGCCCACGTCAAAGTTTTCGTAGGACAAGTAATCTGGCCCGTTTTTTGTAGGACGTTCGTTCTAGAATTTTTTGACCAACTTTTTATAGAACGCATATTTTGCCCTATTGTTATCAGCGTGTTCTAGTTTTCGGCAACAAAAAATCGTTCACCGATTATTGGAGGTAAATATAGTAAGGGCTCATTTCTATGGCACTATCAGATACCATAGGGTAATGAAGACTCATGATCACAAGATCCTTGAACCAACGATAGTTAAATTTACGTTTACTGATACAGATAAGTTCGTGCGTTAATAATGACTCATCTCCATTGTACATAAGTCTTAACTATTAAGATAATTATCTGAAGATGGTGAATGGAGACGGATACGCTTTCACACATTAATGGGCAAGTTTAATTGGCGGCAACTAATTAAGTAGTTGATTCGGATTCTGGCAGTCTCAGAGTAGCTCTGTATGTTGTATGTTTCTCATTGTCATCTTTAATTTGTAATTAGAATGTCATCTTTTGAGCCTGGATTTCATAACTTTAGCGCAAACTGGGACACATTAATGGATCAATTATAATGTTCGGATTTCTCATTTTCCAGATCTTTTATTAAGTTGATTTCTCACATTCAAAAATAAAATTGAAACCATATCTCAGCTTATTGCGGTTTAGCCCGCTAGCAGAAATCCCCGTCTCCTTAACCCTATCTCTGAAATGAGAAGATAAACCATTTGATAAAGTTGGTTGGATATTACTCTAGATTAAATGTAGGTACAAGTTATAAGGTAAAATAGCTGAAACTTTTCCAATAGTGGTAATGCACACGGTGCATGCTGTCGATGAACTGCATATAAAATCTATACTAATATTATAAAGCTGAAGAGTTTGTTTGTTTGAACGCGCTAATCTCAGGAACTACTGCTACTGTTAGATAGCCCATTTATCGAGGAAGGCGATAGGCTACTTTTTATCCGGGTGCAAAGAGTAGTTCCCACGGGACGTGGGTGAAACCGCTGGCAGAAGCTATTAACTTACATAAACCCGGAAAGTGTTATGACGTCATAGAGAAGAGTTTTATTATTTTCTATTTTATGTAAAAAGGCTTTGTGAGGGACACAGATGCTTTCTATGAAAGAACGACAAATAGTTTTGGACTTTTTCCATTTTATTGACAGATATGAAATAATGAAAACCCTCAAAGTAACTTTTATAAGTGAAGTAAATCTATTCATACGTCTATGTCCTAAATTTTTAACGGAAAAATTGTGAATATTTGCTTAGTATTGTCATCCTCTGACTTTTACATTGCTTATGTTATATTTTCAAACATCATTTATTTTTATAACTATTAGTTTCCATGTAAAATACAATAAATAAACTTCGCAAAAGTTTCACTTCAGCAGCCTATAGAGAATAATAATATTACTTACTTGAATATATATATATTTTCTGTATATTGTGCTCAATTAATTAACAGTTAATGCCTCATGGTGCCGTGTAATTGGCAACCATTCAATCATAAACTATCAATGATCTACCTACTCAATATGATTTCAGGAAACCTCTCCAACATTAATTTGCAAAGATTCTTTTATCCGTATTTATTTCAAGCACCTTTTATTAAGATTAATTATCAACTTGAAAAGATTGTTTTGTTATTCCGAATGCCATAAATAGATTATTCACAATAGTTTAGTAATAATGTTGTTATAGGTAAGAATCTCTGTATTTATTTTTAAGGTTTTGAATCAATAAAATATAAGGCAATAGTCTACGAGTAATTTAGGTAATACCGATAGCAATGAAATACAAAATGGCGTACCTATTTGTACTAAATGGATTATATGAAGACCTTGTGCGTCGATTTCACGTAGCTGAGCAATAAAGCTGAGCGTAACACGAGGGACTTGTAAAGCATCGACAACCAGTAAATATTAGGACCCTACCTACCTGAACCTGTCAAATTTTACCAATCGAACAGTCACCTTCCAGTATTGTGATAAGGTTGAAAATCTATTAAAGAAATTTTACGATTGAGGTAGGTTGATGTGTTCGCGTCTGTACTAGTCTGGCACTAAGTAAAGGACGTCGTATACATACGCTAGTTTATAAAGGTACCGAGTAATTTTCTCGATTTTTTTTAGCTTATACGAATGTTTTATCATAGAAACATCAGTGCATAAAAATATATTACGAAAAATGGCCGCTTCGTGATCAGAAATCTTTTTCAGTAATTGGGGGTAACATTGTATTTTTTTATGTTTAAACGTCACGTAGGTATAAACTACTGATGTGGCTGAAAACTAGAGTATTTTTAACGGATCATTTATTGAAAAGAATATTTTAAAAAGTCCAACTAGAACTGAAACTCCAGTTGACTTCGAAAAAACTTCGAGGAATGCATTAGGACCTCCTCGATAAATGATGGCAGGGAAAACTTTTATTCGAACGAGAAAAAATACCTAGGAGTTGTGGACTATGTTTTTGGACTGAAAGTTTCTCAAACGTAGGAAGACTAATTAGCTAGTAAAGTTAGGTAAAATTATCAGCTCTGGTAGGATTCAGCCCGATACAGGAACTAAGCTGCTGCTAACTTTTGCTCTTATGCAAAACATCAAGAGTTATCTCGATAGGTATATGAATACTGACACCCACTCAAGAACGAGAATTATAAGTCACTGATGATTGTAACTAAATACTAGGTCATGGAGTCGTTACTAAAGAACAGTATGGTGATTGAAATATCATTAGGTACCAGAGTAACCACGTCACTCAATCAACCATGTATGGCAAGCTTTGGATCATTGTTTGACGTACACATGTGTGAACTCACGTTCATGCCATCTGTGTGTTAAACGTCTAACCGTTAATTATGCTAATGCTTCAAATTACTATTCTGTGTTACTAGATTATGTATTAAGTGTAATTATTTATCTATATATTCAATATTGTGAGGTAGTACGGAAACCATTTAACTGCATCCCTATACAGCTTGATTTCACGGAAGGTGTAATATCTATTGATAGTCGGGTATCAGATGTTTTATATGAAAACTGGGGCCAATAATATGAATACCTATGTATATGTTACGGTAAATATAAGCAATCGGTAATTATCCATAATTACCGGTAATTATAGATAATTACCAACGCACATGGTAAATGTAGTTAATTATTCACAATTATCGGTAATTATATAAAACTCCCGCACAACCGTGGTAAATGTTGAGAGAATACTCTCGTTAAGGATTGAAATCTAGGTGGTTTTTATTGTAAGACCCAATATGTCCTAAATCCGTTTGTCATAAATATTACATTCAATAATAGACGTAAGACATAAAACCGTTTTCAATAAAAGTCCTAAAAAGTTGATTCTGAACTTGTAATTTTTTGCAGCAGGATGTTTTCTGTCACGGCTCCGGCGCTGCGGGGCTCCGGCGGTCACACGCGCAGGGCAGACAAGACTGCGTGGAGTCGAATTTACAGCAATTCGTTTCTGTCATTAAAACCTAACTTTCAGCTAATATTTTAGGACTTTTCTTTCACCATAAATAAACTTTCGGAATAATACGCATTATTTAACACAATACTTAGGACATTTGAATTTATATTGATTTCATTTGAACTGTTTTTATTTTAGATTCCGATGTTTGATTTCATTATTGACTACATCTACCAAAGGGGTGCGGTAATTTTATATAATTGCCGGTAAATGTGATTAATTTGAAAGTTTTTATCACCTTTACCACGAGCACAGGTAATTATCCATAGTTCCCGGTAATTATACATAATTACGGCAATATTCGCATTTACCGTGACATATATATACCTAAGAATAAACTATAAATAATTAATGCCTACTCGTACTCATCCTGCCATCGGTAAAAACGCAAGGCTTTTATTTCCTTTGCTACATTATTTTATGTATAATTAAAGAATAATAAAAACAAATGGCTCAATTTAGCAAGAGACCTATTCAAGACAATAACATAGGCAGAATACAATTTTCAAAATGAAATTACGAAAACAATGTTTTCTAACGAATTGGTACTCACGCGTATTATTTCTTAGAAGCACTTAGCAAAATATTGCTCGACACAAAGTAACTGCTCTTATAACTATATTTGAATGTATATCCATATTATCCATCGTATATACTTTAATAAAATACACCTACATTTCATTATTTTCTATATATTTTCCATTTATTTTCTTCTTCCATTACAGTATGACAAGTTATATTTTCAGTTGAATAAAGATTGAATATATCTTTATTCAACTGAAAATATTATAATATATAACTCTACATTATTACGTATATACGTATATTATTAGTAAAAACCTACATTTTCAAATTGAAATAGTTTGTATTTGAATCGTGCTGTATTTTTTTGTCTGTAAGTGGTTACCAGAAGAAAATAAATATATTGTATTTATATATAAAAAACTGAGTTCCGAATTAAAATTAAAATACTGAACTGTATTGTAACAATACAAAAAATAATTAAATACATTAGTGTTAAACTTAATTGGGACCTAATTAAGTTTAACACTAATGAAACGTGCGCACTAGATAGGGCAATAAAAACCCATTAGAATTAGACTGTAAGTATCAACCGAATATTTTTCTTTTAATAATAGTGTTTTATATTAGGTACTTATGCCGAACATAAAAAAAATACTTAAATAAAAACTAATTCCAAATCTGCATGTAGAAATACACCATACAGTTAACTTATATAATGATCTTCCACTCACCTGCATCGTTATTTATATAATACTCTCTTCTACCACCCTTATTAGGGTGGGAATTTGGCGCTATAGCGGCCCGGTGACCTGCGAACCAAATACAATTCAGTTAATGAACAGTTGCGAACACCGGTCATTGTGACGTCATCAGCACCTAATCCCACAGATGGATGTTACAACTAATTATAATCCCGTCATCCTTTGAACAATATGGATCACAGGAGCGAGGTCCTTTGGTGATATCCAAGTGAACGTCGAATGGGATGGCTCAGCGTTTCTCAATCAATTTAATGCATTTGTCACAGGGATGATATCTGACACGTGATGTTCTAATAAATGAAACTAATATTTCACGTGTCATGTTATTTGTAATCTCTTATTTTTATAATTTGAACGAAGGTTTTAAAGGAGTTAAGTAAAGCCTTTGAAGTAACGATGTGAAATAAATACAAAATCGGTCAAGTACGAGTGTACCGATGTCTACATAATGGCCTATTTATTTTATTATAATTTTCATATATAATTTGTTTTTGTTTGTTATTAGAACGAAAACAATAATACATCATCTGTGACAGCTACGTCTCACGATGCTTGAGACAGATACAGCCTGATGACACACGGACGGACAGACGGACGGACAGTCTTAGTAATAAGGTGCCGTTTTTCCCTTTGGGTTTGGAACCCTAAAGATTATACTGACTGAATTAGTTTTTCATGTAAATTCATTATACTGGAAAAAACCTCGATGACGTGATGTATTTAAGTATCGTTCTTCCTGTTACAGATACCGATACTTTTATAAAACGATAATCCTTTAATCTCTTTGTGTGTTTAAAGCTGAACGCGTTTTGATTGTTCATATGTGACGCTATCTTTGAACAAATATTTGTTAAAACGATTCATATATGTGTCATACATTTTTGCTCATTTTGAGAGCCTTACATGGTAAATTTACTTAATTACTTCCCCAGGTAGAAGATTTATTTAATTATCCCATAAAAGCTTATCTTAAAAGGTTCTTTTTTTATTTTCCCTCACTTTAATAGCCACATTTGGCTCTCTCATTTAATTCTGATTATTATTTTTAAGGGTTTTCATTAGAACCTTAATAATAAATAATATTATTTTGCGTTCATCGACTTCAAGACATTATTCCAATATATCTGAATAAATACTTTTTTGTTTACGGTCTGCTAAAGACCCCGAGTTACGTCGAAATAAATTGTTCGGACAAAGGTTTTCATAAATTATCAAGTTCATTTAGCAAATAATAATATAGCCTTTGACAAGAACATTAATTCTGCTATCTTGATTGCACTTTTGATATCAAACAACTTGAAAGTCAGACAACTATGATTCGAATAAGTTAAATATTTCATGAATAAGAGAGATGAAATTATACTGCAGAATTGTATGTTACATTTAGTGACCTCACGCCATTAAAACCATTCTTAGAACAAGAATAAGACAATGTTTTGAGTACAAAACATGAAAACAATTATTTCAATCCTTCTATTTCAGTCCGGTGGACAATTTACATTATTATCACATAAATACGAGACAGAAGTTGGTACCGTATCCGTCGTTTAAAGATTTTGGCTTGTAGACTGGCTGACCAATCTATTGAGTGCAGGAGGACCTACACTTGCTCTTTGACCAAAGAATAGAAGCATTCAAAGTGACTGATCAATGTGCAGCTTCAAAGGCTTCGCAAAGGTATTTGGTTGCTGTAGGCGTGTGTGCAATGTTTTGGAAACTATAGCTTTGCAGCTTTAATTCAGTGAATCGATCGATTCAGGTTTTAGGTAGAATCTTCCATTCAATTACAAACGCTATAGCAGCATCAAGGATTAGTCAAAAGCGTTGCGCACGACAGTGAGTACCGTAGGTATCGTTCACAAAATATATCGACAGTTGATCTTAATCACGTTCTGATTGTGCACTGGAGAGCAATGAATCCGGGTCAGCGTTTATATTACCTGGACTATACCATAAATTAGATTTTATGTGAGAAGTGAATTACGAAAAAATAGGAAAACCAATATGTAATAACATTTCTGAAGAGATTTGTTAACTTTCAGGCAGTCGTGTCATAAACAATATCTAAAAGCAGTATTGTGACGGAATTACATTTTTGTCACTGATGCGGATTCAAAGCAACTCAGTGCAATAGAACAAATTCCGTAACCACATGTTATTGTATACCAAGCCCATGTTATGTCACACAGATTCACAAACATGTAACATTGATAACAAACTATGTGTTCTAACATTGTGATACCTGCGTGGTCGGTTCTAACTTATTAGCTAGTTTGGCCGGCTCCTCGGCCGCAGACAGCATGCGGCGCGCCAGCCGAGCGAACGTGCATCGGAACTGCCGGCTCATGCTGCAGTACAGCACGAAGTTCACTGACGACGTGAATAGTGCCAGCACATCCATTAAGTCACCTGTGAAAGAAAATGGCTTTTACTAATAACATAGAAAGAAAGAAAAAGAAACATATTTGAACACGAAACACAACAGCTTGGTCATTTTTAGTTAGTTGTAGTTGTAAGAGAGAAAACTTCTCCGTTACATATTTATGCATAATTTGCAAAGTAAACATTAGGGTGGAGCGAAAAAAAATAAAGTCAAAAATTTAAAGCTCCTGTACTATAAATCGTTGATCCTATAGGAAAGCTTTACTCATGCAAAAAATTAGTGGTCTACGTCAATGTTTTCAGGTGGCGCACTGCGATAGAAGTTACGAATTTTGTTCCTCGGAATAAAAAAAAAATGTGTTAAATTTGTAATTTTTAGTTTGTTTTTATCTTTATTAAAGTATAACAATAGCAAGTAAATTGATTGTTTTTTGTTTAAGTTTCATTAATATTGATTAATAGATGATGAGAGATAAGTTGATTTTATGTCTTTAAAGTTGATTAAATATTGACTGTGAAATATCATATTTTCATAGTTTTTAGTTAATTTACTATTTCAGCAATATTTAAGTAAAATATTTAGCAAATTTATGTTTAAAATTTTTCTAAAATAAAAATTTTTTTCAAGATCCTTTTTTCATAACTTCAACCTTAATGCGCCACCTCAAAACATTTCTTGATTCAACTGAAATTTTACACTGATACTTCTTGAACTATAGGTAATCGATTTATAATACAGGAACTTCAATATTTTAGAAAAAATAAAATTCACTCCACCCTA